>JAHWFP010132874.1:953-23895 GCA_023313725.1 Lithobius niger
ACGGCCGCCACAAGACGGCCGCAAGTAATTGATAGAGCACATATCCGCTTTCATTGTCGGTCGCTCGCCCTTTTTCTTTGCTACCGTCGGTAGAATGAGCCTGCTCGGCCTCTTGCTGATTGTTGAAGCTTCGTTTGTTTAATCCTACCTTACAATGTCTCCAATGCCTATTTATTTATTTCCGGTGTACAAAGGCGGATTTATTATGTCACATGCACAAAGGCGTAACAAACACATGAGGAAGGACATCGTCCCAGTGTTTTTAACGGTGCATCAAACACCACCCGTGCGTAGCACGGGCTTCCTCTAGTATGATTTAAAATTTGGTCAAATATTTTGTAAGGTCAAGGTTGCGGAGCCCGCTTTTGAACAAAGCCACAGAGTTCACATTGATTACATCAGTCGGGAGACCATTCCAAACTTTAACAATGCGGTTAGAAAAAAAAAATTTGCACGAGTCAAGGCGTGTTCTTGTGACGATCAGTTTAAGCCTATGTCCCCTTGTGATGCTCGTACTGCGAAGTTCGAAAAATTTTGAAGCATCAATATCAACAAAGCCCTTAAGAATTGAGAATGTTAATGTAAGGTCTGTGCGGAGGCGCCTCAACTCGAGTGATTCAAGTCCGGTAGCCACGAGACGCTCCCTATAAGTAAGTTTGCTGAGACCTTTAAGTGATTTTGTAAATCGGCGCTGAACACACTCAATACGGTCAATATCTTTTACAAGGTGAGGGGACCATATTGGGCTTGCATACTCCAACAATGGCCTAATATATACCTTAAATGCCCAAATGAGGATATGTACATCCCAAGAAGTGAAACAACGTCTGATCGTTGCTGAGCGCTTATTTGCTGAATTAACAATTTGCTGAACGTGGTAAGAGAATTTAAGGTCTGGGGTAAGCCAAACACCAAGAGTTTTTAAAAAGGGTTTGGGTTCTATGTAAGTATTCATTAACGAATACGGGAATTGTACGTTAGATTTTCCAATGTATAGCACCTCACATTTATGTGCTGCAATAGGAAGTTGCCATAATGAGGACCAGTTAGATATATTTAATAAC
Organism: Lithobius niger; assembly: GCA_023313725.1. Classification (NCBI taxonomy): domain Eukaryota; kingdom Metazoa; phylum Arthropoda; class Chilopoda; order Lithobiomorpha; family Lithobiidae; genus Lithobius; species Lithobius niger. The sequence continues at coordinate 2,018 of JAHWFP010132874.1, forward strand.
TCATTTTTTAGGAGTTTCTGTAGCCGAACTTTGTCCGAACTGTCCGAACATTGTCCGAACTTTGGCTGTCCAATGAGAGACGATGCCAACAATACTAACAATGGTTATAACAATATTTTCGTACTTACGCGCCATCCCACGCCATCCTCGTTACACCTCTAGGCTCCAAACCATAAAAGGTATGTAGTTCGTATCGTACTGCAGCCATTCGTCCAATTTCATAGCTGGAAGCCTTCCCGTTATCTCGGTATCGATGAATAATCACCCTATGGAAATTAACATGGGGATGAGCGGACTAGAATTATTGAGGGTCAGGTTTTGCATTGAAAGCAGCTTAGCTGGCATTCCTACACGAGTTAATTTTTGTCAGGTGGGTCATTGCTCTTGATTTCAACACAATTTAAGCTCTTGTACTGCATTATTATTTTTCCCCAAGTACCTGAAATGTGCCCAACTATGCTTCAAGATATAAGACACTGACGCTATGGCGCCGCGCTACAATGGTTTACAACCTCGACAATTGAATTGATGTTATGTTTGTTGTGATGATTGTTGCCTAATTTGATATGGTATGAAGTTCGTAGATATATGTGCTGCAGATTCTAGTGTGCATGTTGAGAAAGTTGCGTCGACAGAACCTTTTAGTATTGATGGAAGGAGCGATGACCACAATATGAGCAATTTTTTTCTGACGTGGCCACGGATTTGGATAGATCTAACGTACCTACTACTCCCAAGGGGTTACTAACTACTGGTAAAACCAATGTAAAGAGTTCAAACGCTGGCACCAGCCAACTACGACAGTTGAACACTGATCGATCTCCATCTACCCGGACAAATTCCAGGATGGATGATGAAGGTTTTACGATGGTGGAAAATAAACGGAGGCATAGTCTTAAAGCTCCGGTCATTGTTGGCGCACGCGAAAACGGTAGGTTGTTAGGAGTCAATCCCGATCTCCGTCATCTTTTGTGTCCAGACTACATCCTGACACTAATGCTCACGAGATTGCAGAGCATTTGGAAGACTGCAATAGCCAAGTGGAGTTTGTTAGGTGCTTGGCTAGAAACGAGGACTATTCTTCATTTAAGATTTCTGTGTCACCGGAAGAGGAAATGAAGTTTCTGGATGGGTCTATTTGGCCAACACATGTTGCTTTGAGGAGGTTTTACTACTCGATGCCCAGAAATTCGCAGTAACAGTAATGGATCTTAAAAGTGTCACTTTTAACTATAAATGTGTCAAACGGGTCGTGCAAAGACTGAAAAATCTTTGTAACAATTGTGACATTGTGCTTCTCTAAGAAACTTGGCTCCTACCGAGTGAGCTCTCTCTGTTGGGCAATATTCATCCTGAGTTCTGTGCGATGGGGGTTTCCGCTGTGGATGATGCATCTAGTATCTTGTTTGGTAGGCCTTATGGTGGGCTTGCCGTTCTTTGGCGCAAGTCCCTTGGTTTGCGGATAACGACGGAGCCCACTCAAGATCCTCGCATTCTTGCAGTCCGCTGTGAAAGCGGATCGGCCGCCTTTGGCCTCGTTAATGTGTACCTTCCTGTGGACAACCATGTTAACCGGGAGAAGTTCGACGATTACCTGGGCGTGATTGCTGCGGTTATTGACTCAATTGCTGTGCCGTGTACTTTTGTGATGGGTGATTGAATACCAATGTTGGGTCTGCCCGCTACGGTGAAATGAAAGACTGGTGCACTGACAATTGCCTAAGGATTGTGGACAGCGATTGGTTGGGTGAAGACTCAGAGTCTTTCTCTTTTGTCAGTGATCCTACTGGGTCTACCTCCTGGATCGACCGTATTGTTGGGACTGGAGAGGCTGCCCATTCCACGAGAGGATGCGAGATCCTTTACGATGTTAGTTTCTCGGATCACCTTCTGGTGTTGATCGGTGTTGACATCCATGAGCTCAAGATCACTGGGCCTTGTGTTAATACTTCGGATGGTGACGAAGGATTCAGGGGAACCCAGTACCACACTCAACTTACACACAAGTATTTGTCGAACATTGCTCTTCCCATGGAAGTGGTTAAATGTAGGGATCCAAGGTGTGCGAGCAACATTCATAGGAAAGCTATTGACGTGTTTTTTGATAGTGTTGTTGAGGTCCTGAAAAGGGCTAGTTTTGACGTGCCGTGTCTGCGTGGGGCGAAGAGACGAGATGCTGGCTCTAATCGCAAGGGATATTTCCCCGCAAGGTTGTGCCCGCCTGTAATGGTTGCGTTAAGGAAACGTATGAAGATTCCCAAGCTGTGTTTCATATCTGGAAACAGAAAAGCCGTAACAGGCACGGCATGGTCTACGAGAACATGGTTGCCAAAAGGAAGGCATTCAAGACTGCTCTGCCTTGCTGCAAACGGAGGGAGACTGAACATCGCAATAATGCCCTTGTGAACAACGTGGTGCAGAATGATGGTGTGGCTTCTGGTCTTTCATCAATAAGAAAAAAAGGCAGGATTCTGTGACCACAGTTGTTGACGACGTTTCGGGGAATCCGAATATTGCCAATCTGTGGGCACACAAGTTTCGTAGTTTACTCAACAGTGAGACTAAGTCGACGCAACGTGATCCTGTCCTTCAGGAGGTGGAAGACGGTGGGAGCTTCAACACCTTCACTGTGAAGGAAGTGGGTGAAGCATGTCAGAATTTTGGTCTAGGGAAGTCTTGTGGGTCGGATGGGCTTAAGCGAGAGCACATTAGGTATGCCTGGGGTGGCGTCCATGAGCTGCTGGGTAGAGGGTTTAGCGCTTGTGTTGAGCACTCGTGGCTGCCCAAGGTGGTTATGAATGTCATCATCCATCCTGTTCCTAAAAACAGGACTGGAAACTTGACGGACAGCAACAACTACAGGCCCATTGCATTGGCGAGCATTCTCTCCCTGGTCCTGAGAAACTCCTCATGATTAGACTTGAACGGTTCTTGATGACTTATGATAACCAGTTTGGCTTCAAACATAAGCACAGCACCCCATCCATCATTATCTTTCTCAAGATAGTCCTGTTTTTGTGTGTCTTCTGGACGCTTGCAAGGCATATGACCGGGTTAATTGGTGGGTCCTGTTTGGTAAGCTGCTGGACAGGGGGGTTCCGAAGGGGCCTTCGGCTGCTTGCAAAGTGGTACGCTGGGCAAGAGATGTCCATTCGTTGGAATGGTTGTGTTTCTGCGGGGTTTCATGTTTGCAATGGCGTTAGACAAGGTAGTATCCTTTCACCTGCTTTGTTCGGAGTGTACATGGACTCATTTAGTCAGTCTTTTGCTGAGAAAGGCATTGGTTGCCACGTGGGGGGCATCTGTGTAAACAATATTTGTTATGCCGATGATCTCGCTATTCTGTGCCCCTCTGCCAAGTCACTTCAAACGTTACTGTTGCAACTGTTAACATCATAATTTCAAATCAACTTTTAATTAATAGCACCAATTTCGTTCTAGTTTGAGCGTCGCGTCTTTCTTCCTCCATGACCGCATAGTTGATCGCTTACTCCGTTCTGGTCCAATTTCCTGTTCCTGCAGAGATGACGATGATGATGAGAGAAAAGTGCGTGGAGCATGTAACCGATAAGTTGCTGTAGCGTGCGCTATAGTAATGGCGTTTTTCACGGACGAGCAGCGTGCACTGCTGATTATGTACGGTACCATGTGTGCAGTATAAAGGTAGTATACAGTACTAAAAGGCAAAATAGTTTTTATTACACCTTGGATTACAAGATAATAAATGTTTTTGAAGGCCAACAGCAGCTGGTATTAGTATGCACTAGTGATGTTTTTTACCTCCGAATAGAAGCGCCCTCCACTCAAATTTCCGAAGCGCCCGGCGCTTCTAACTGGGTAAATACGGTAGCTGTCAATGTTATAATTATGCACTAATTCCGACTCTAGTTATCCTTCGTGCGACGTTTATGCTCAGAATTATTTCGCTCGATTAACCACTCTAGTGAATGAGTACGTGTCCTATTGAGTTTTATTGGCGCCATAATACTCACAAACTTTTTTTGTTCAGATTGAGTGGTGAAAGACAAATTCTCCGTGAACTAATTCAGAGGCCTAAAACCACGTTCACACTACGGTCCTTAAACTCGTTTAACACTAAACTCGTTCAGCTATACGGACTCAGCTAAACGAGTTCCCAAAAGAAGCGATCACACTTGACCGAGTTTGGCGCAACGAATTCTGGGTATTATTGAAGCTTGTCGCGAGCAGGAAAACGGGAAAACGTCAGACCTTAAACGAGTTTGGTGAGCTAAACGACTTTGAAGAAATCGTTTAGGCTAAACGACTTCCAGGCGGGTTGGAAACGCGTTTAGTGAAAACGATTATGTTCAGACTACGTTGCCGAAACAAGTTTAGGCCCTTAAACGAGTTTAAGGATCGTAGTGTGAACGGGGTATTAGATAAATTATTGTGCTGTAATTAGACATAACAGTTATATTTCTTTGGTTGTGTGTAAATGGTAAAATATTCCAAGTGCTACTCGTATCATGATGGTTTAATAATTTTCAACCAACCTTTTCTCACATTATTGTACAATTATTCTCGCGGTGTGTGGGAATAGATGTATGTATGAATGGGTAAATGTATGAATGTGTCGTACCACGAAGAAAGAAGACCATCCCACAGGCCCCATCTACCGGGGGTTTTCCTGATGTGTTGCTCAAAATGGGTTGTTCTGCGTTTTTTTCCGTGGAAGAAGATTAGACGAATGTGAAATTCTGGTATGAACTATAGCTCGTTCCAAATCGGGAAAATACTTCCTACAAGCTTCGCAGGAATATGCACATCCAAACTTGATTTTTTCAAGCGTGATCATTGTTCCATCGCACCGGTCGTGGTGCGCCAAAACTTCATCGTAAGAAGAAACCAGTCCTCCGAAATCGAGACACATAAAGTTTAACATGCAAGGCAGATGATTTTCCACCTGTTCTCGCGATAAAAGAACATTTTGCCGGCCCCCAGCTAGGCCGGCTAAAAATGGTTTCTTTGTGCCTAAAACATACTTAACCTGATAATCTAGCATTACATTCCTCGAATGTGATGTTACCCTGGAGGTTTCTTCTTCCGGTGCGCAGGCGCCTGCTTGCATGTCCCTACTGCGCATGTGTGAGGCAGTACTCCCTTATAAAAGCGACAACATGGCTGCTATCGGCATTCATTTTACTCTCAATGTGTCAGGCGGTGACTCGAGAGGGGAGGCAGGGCGGGAGTACGTTAAGTATGTTTTAGGCACAAAGAAACCATTTTTAGCCGGCCTGACTGGGGGCCGGCAAAATGTTCTTTCTTTGTTGCCAAAACATCTTAACCTGATAATTTAGCATTATCAGCAGACCTCGTCAAGTTTGGTGGCGGGCACCGTCCTGACGAGCGCCCTGGGATGCAAGCAGGCGTTCCCCCAAAATTTTTATCTGGAAGAGAAAAAATTGCACTTTATTCAGAACAGGTGAAAAACAGGAACTTGGACCTCTTTCGTAGGGTTTGGTGGCCCTGAAAAGGGCCGTTGTTTGGATCTTGCTTCCGTGTGGGTGGCTTGCTTCCGTGTGGGTGGCTTGCTTCCGTGTGGGTGGCTTGCTTCCGTGTGGGTGGCTTACTTCCATGTGGGTGGCTTGCTTCTGTGTTCTGAGTGCTTAATGGGGGGGTTGACCAAAGTTCTGGCTGCGACGATTGGTCCCAGCCAGTGTAGTTGTGGGGCGATATTTCGGTGGAGCCTAGGTATGGTTTGAGCGCTTCCCACCTGAAACTGGTGCACTGGGAGGGCACTCTTACCTGCTATTTTCGCAATTTTGTTATATATATTATAATTTAAGTTTGAATTATCAGGTTTATTTATGTGAAACGATAAAATTGTAGCGAACATTGTTTCTAAGATTTAAGTGTAGTAATTAAAAATTGTATTTGTTATGTGTTTTTAAGTTAGGTATGTAAATTTTAAATCCAAAACGAGGCTACGTGTCTCCTTTAAAACACGTGATCTTGAGCAATGCCTTGTGAAGTCTATGTGGAAGTGGACTGGTCTACTTGCAGGCAATATTCCTGAGTTATCGTGATGTGATTTTCTTCGTCTTAAATCGCCGGTGTGCTAGCCGCCTGTGTATTAACGAAGCATGGTTGTCTAATGGAAAAAGCATCAACACTCGGGTTGTACTTTCTAATTTTAACCTTTTGATTTAATAATGTCTGAATCCTTGTTTCCTTCAGTTACCTTTTGAATGTTTGACGTCAGAAATGTTTTAAAACCCGTATGCCGATTACCTGAAAATAATGAATTTTCCCGTCTGGTGTTTGAAAAACCAATTTGCATGCGTAATTTGGAGCATTCAGTCTGTATTCTCTGCCGTTGTGATTTTCATTGGAAATCTGGGTGAAGATGTGAAAGGTCAGTTCATTTAATGCATGGCTTGGATTATACTAATGTTTGGGTAATCACCGGAGTCGCATAATAACAGTACGTTTCTTGAGTTGCGTTTTTCATAGTGAATTTCCTGTCGATAAGTGAGAGCATAGCCGGAAAGCTTATTCGTATCCTACAATTGAGCAGCAACTCCATGAGCAAACGGCCTATCCAGAAAAAGGGTTTAGTCAAGATATTCCGTTACGAGACGTCTCACTGTCCTTATTTTGTGTGCGAGCGTTAATTGTGGTTCACTGGAGGAGCAGTATAATATTCAGCTCTGTGTACCAAATAGAGTTTCAAGAAAAGAAGGATTATAATTGTTCAGAATATTTTAAGATAATGTTACATGTAATAATTTATTAGAGTATATTTTTGTATCATATTTTATTTATTTATTTATAATAAATTGTTTAACCTTTAATACTTCAAGTTGTTCAAAAATCATATCCTTTACTAAGTGTATTTACTAAAAATCAATTGTGGTCGCGTAGTTTAGGGCATTTTAACCATATTTTGCCTAACGCTCCTTTAAATCGGAGTTCACGCACCGCAAAAGTGGGGGCCCGTCCTTTATTACAAATGTGGGACCTGTATAAGCAAAAGATTGAACTTGAACTGTGTTAAATTTAGGAGAATTATTAAGAAGTAAAATACGATTTTTTTCTCTCCTGGAGATTGGGATTTTTGAAATTGAGAAAATTGGAGGGGCGAATTCTTGAAAAGTTGATTGAAATTATACTGGATGTTACTAGGCAGAAGTGTGAATTCAAGAATTCAGTCCCCCCCCCCCCATAATTTCCAGGGAGTTGAAATTTTTCTCCTGTTTAAGGGAATTGAAAGACAAAGGTTAAACATTGTATTTTGAATTGTGAATTTTTTTTTAAGTTTGTATGAATTGCCTAGGTTGTGTAAATGTAAATTTGGAGGGCCCCTGGAGTTTAGAAAAATAAAAAATTAATAAAGGTGCAATCGAAGGGTTAAGCCTCATAACATAATCGTTTCGAGTTTAGAGTCCCCAGCCTGTAGGTTGTTAGCTTTTAATTTCGACAAAAAAATAACCCCAATATTATTTTGTATTGTATAAATGGAAATTGTGTGAAAATTTATGTATTAATACTTTTTTTACTACTTGGTTTCATATTGCGAGAATGACGGCTACGGGAACGCCCCCTCCGTTAAGCCTTGTGGGAAATCCAGCGGACGTGGTAACAATTAGTAAAGATCGATATGAAAAACTTTTGGACGTCACGCTCAATCAAAAACTAGACGGAGGGCGGATGCAATTCCTAGTAGGTTTGTTTCCTACTAGGGCGGATAGAGCTGGAAAGGTTATCGGTTTCAGTGGTTCCGAGGGTTTTTGTGTTTTGGCTCTGAATGTTGATCTTGGATATAGAGTGACAGAGGAGAAGTTGGGGACGAAGATGCAGTATGCTGGGTCTGCCGAAAGGGCTTGAATTTCGCAGGCTGGCTGCTAGAGTGACAAGAAAGACCCGTCTTGCGGGTCATAAGATGAAGAGAGGTATCCTGTAGGGGTTCATATGGTTCACCCGTTAGGGATTGGCGGACGAGCGATAGGTCCCAGTCTGTTATCGACCTTCTGGTAGTGGATCTTTCGTTTTCGTATGAACGCAGAAGGGCTGAGATTCGGTAGTCGTCAAGTAGGTTAGTGTTGTTGGCGGCCTTGAAGACGGTGTTTAGAGCATATCGATAGACCAGGATTGTAGAGCCTTTGAGTTTGTCGATGTTGAACAAGTCTCTGAAGAAGTTTAGAAGAGTGGGAAGAGGTGGGTTGATAGGTTTCGCTTGTTTTGTGATACACCAACGAATCCATTTAGACCAGTGGCTGTCGTACATCCGGTTAGTGGAGTCCCTGGTTGCCTTTGAGGCGATGCGTTCGGCCTCTTCTGGATGAATTCCAGCCTTCTTGAGGAGTTTGATGATAGTAGCCACCCGTGTAGATTGAGCTTTGGTACATTCGGGTGTAGTTTTATTCCTTTCTGTTGGGACAGAACAGCTCGTTGAGGAGGTAGACACCTTGGAGTGTCGACTAGAAGGTCTAGAAGGAGCGGAAACCACGCTGCTATAGGCCAGAGGGGGGCTATGAGCAGGAACAAGCTCTGACTTTCTTGGATTTTTTGAAGAACTTGTGGAAGGAGCTTGAAGGGTGGGAAGAGGTAGGCGTAAAGGTTGTGCCACGGGAACGTCAGGGCGTCTACTGCTACTGCTGTCTCGTCCGGAATGGGGTTTATGTAATGGGGAAGTCTGGCATTGTGCCTCATGGCGAACAGGTCTATCATCGGGGTGCCCCAAATAGTGAAGAGAGATTCGCAGATGAATTTCTTGAGACATTATTCGCCCGTCGGTGGTGTCCAGTGTGACAGAGAGTTGGTAATTACATTCCTGTTGCCTGGGATGTGGAGGGGAAGGAGTGTGATGTTGTGCGGTATGCAGGGATTGAAAATTTCTGACGTCAGGCTGTGGAGAGATCTTGATTTTGTCCCACCTTCTTTCCTTATGTAGGCTAAGGCCGTCGTGTTGTCGGAGTGGACTTGTATTGCCTTCTTTCTGTTGGTAGGAAGTGCTGCAGGGCGAGTAGGATTGCTTGGAGCTCGAGGGAGTTGATGTGGTCCATGCAGGTTGGAGGCCAAAGGCCTGAAATTTCCTGTGTGCCAAGGTGGGCGCCCCAGCCGGTTCTAGAAGCATCTGTGAAGATGAGTAGCTCGGGTTGGGGCTCGTGAAGAGGCTGCGTCTTCGTGAGGTTGATGACGTCTGACTACCAAAGAAGGGAGTCTAGAGGAAAGTCGGGGCTGAAAGGAATTTGCTTGTCCGGGAGGTCCTGATTGATTGCCTGGTTGTCTATGTGGTGGTGGTGAAAAGGTCTTACCATCCATCGGCCGTAGGGGACAAGGTTCGCCATTGCGTCCATCTTCCCGATGAGGGAGTTTAGCTCCCGAGGAGAAAAACTTGTTTTCGACCGAAAGAGGCGAGCGTGAAGAAGGAGGTCCTCTATTCGTTCCGGAGAGGGGGCAATTCTTGCTGTGTGGAGGTCGAAAAAAGGTCCTAGAAAAGAGAAGACTTGTGCTGGTGTTAGGCGAGATTTTGAGTAGTTCACCCCAAAGCCTAGTCGGTTCAGCAGGGAGATGGTCATGTCTCTGTTCCGTTTCAGTGTGAGAGGATCCTGGTCGTTGAGGGCCCAGTTGTCCAAATAGGCGTTTGCCAGAATTTCGTACTGATGTAGATTTGCCAATATTGGTTTGAGAACCGTTGTGAAGATTCTGAGGGCTGCATTCAGGCCGAAGGGAAGACAGCGAAATTCGTAAACCCTTTGGTTGTTTGGTTGTAGATGAACCGAAAGAGGTGCGTGACAGCCGAGTGGAGTGGGACATGGAGGTAAGCGTCTTCCAGGTCAATCGTGACAGTCCAGTCGTTTCGTTTGAATGAAAGACGGATGGATTCAAGAGTTTCCATTTTGAAATGACTGTTTCGGACTCCTCCTGACTCCTTTGGTCGGTTGAAGATCGAGCTGTAAAAGCCTGGGCCTGGCATGCGGCATTCCCTTATGGCATCCTTCCGTAGGAGTTCTGAGACTTCGAATGAAAGAAGCGGCATTGTCGACGGCGCAAACTCCTATGGCGGAGTTGGGAGGGGTGGTGGTTTTGAAAGGAATTCCGGACGAAAGCCGTGTTTGATTATAAAAAGTACTTCCGGGTTTGACGTTAGTTGTAGCCAATCTGGTGGGAAATGGCGTAATCTTGCACCGACTGGAAGGCAGGATGGGTGAGAGGCGTCATTGTTGGGTTTTACGAAAGTCACTTTTGCCCCCTGGTGATGAGTGGCGGTTGCGTCGGTCTGGAGTGGCTGCTCGCTTCAGCTGGTTACGTTGGCCGGAGCGGGAGCGAGGCTGGTCCGTCCGAAAGGGCTGCGCGTTGCTCGGCTTAAAGTGGAAATCGTTGGGAAGGGAGGAAGAGGCTGGCGTCTTGTTCCAATTGTCCGGGCCCCCCCGGGGGGCGGAGGTCTGTCCTTCTGAAAGGAACGGGACGCTGCAGAGTTCTGTTTTAGCGGCTTGGGCTTCCTAGAGATGTCCAGGTGTGGGACGAGAGTCGGGATGAGGCCTCGAAAAAGCGTGTCAGACTCGTGGATCGGCTGGTTGCGGAGTCGATGCATCGTGGAGATGTTCAGGTTGTTGGCAGACGAAAGAGAGATGTAACGGAGGAGAAGCGTGTTGTTAAAGAGGGCCCTGGTAGCCCAGTTGATTGAGTGGTAAGTAGCGAAGCTCGCCTTTTGAAAAAGTTGCGTTACGAGGGACGAAAGATTGCGTATTTCTTCAGGACTTGCGTCTGATGACAACTTCTCGCGTAAGGCGTTGACTGCCGTATTAAGGACGTCAACTTGGGAGACTGCCCGAAGACTCAGCCGAAGGCACTTGTCATTTTCATAAAGGACGAAAGTTGGGATGTCGGCTTTCCTAGGAATCGACAAAGCGGTGCCGATGTCCATCTTCATTTCGCTGCCTAGGAATTCGCATTCCGGGTAAGTTGCGAAGTTGTTGGGGTTCGTAGCGCCGTCGCCCAGCGGGCGAAAGAAGCTGCTTTCACGGCCTGGGCGAGGTGGAGGCGATTCCTTGTCGAGGACGAGTGGGTCGCCTTTGCCGAGTAGAGAGCCTTCATTATGGAGTAGGCAGGTTAGCAGCGTGATGGACTGTCCCAGAAGGTTGCGAGGTTTGGTGTCTTTGTCTCTGAGGGCAAAGCCGAAACCCGTCTTCAGCCCACGGTTGATCACGGGAGCGTCTGCCGACTGCGAGGGTTTGAAGAGGAAGCAGTCGGGCACGTTTTCTTCAATTGTTTTCAGTAGTTAGGCCAGCGGGAGAGACTGGTCGTCAGCGGCATCATCCGGGAAGTGGATTCTTCTGCCGGACGAAAGCGGGACGGTAGGCGGTGGGATTCCGGCAGTAGCAGAGGGGTCGGCTGCGGGAAAGGTTTCCGGACGAGAGGGCGAGGCCGACTTTCGCTTCTTATGTGTGGTAGAGAGAGCCGTAGAGCCTCGTTTGCGGGAGCCATGGCTGGAGATCGAAGTGATCCAGTCTTGCGTCCGGGCATGTCGGGCGGAGGAGGTGCAAGAGGGAGGCAGCATGGGATTGTCTTCCATCTTTCGGACTGTTTCTTCGAACGATGTCACGGACTTCGCTATGGGAGACGCTTCGGCTCTTCCTGGAAGAATTGGATGACAGGTCCAAGGGAGAGTTGCGGGTAGGCGAGCGGCAAGCCGCCGTGGCCTGAAGAAGAAATTTCTTGGCTTCACAGTACACGACTTTCGCCCGATGAAAGTCAGCTTGAAGGGCCGAGAGATCCATAGGTTCGGCTGGTGGGGTGCGCTGGCTGGGCTGCAAGGGAGAGTCAGAGAAGACGTCAGCACTTGTAGGCGGCACTTGGGTGAAAGAGGCAGCAGGGATCGGGCCGACGGCGGCGAGGTCGAGGGCGGAGATCCAGTGGTTGCCGAGGGTGAAAGTAGAGACTTGCGGACGAAGGAGAGCATGAGAGGGAGCAGGGAGCGAAGCGTGAGCTTCGGTAGCGGTGGCCATCGTGGGTAGAATCCAATCTTCCGTGCGAAAGCTGGGGAACTCCGGTGCGAGGTGGCGTGGAGACACCTCTGGAGGAAAATGAATGCCGATAGCGGCCACGCTGTCGCTTTTATAAGGGAGTACTGCCTCACACATGCGCAGTAGGGACATGCAAGCGGACGCCTGCGCACCGGAAGACGAAACCTCCAGGGAAACATCACATTCGAGGAATGTAATGCTAAATTATCAGGTTAAGACGTTTTGGCAATAAAGAAACTCAACTTTGCATTTCTTGCACCGGAACACTGCCTCGTACTTGGCAGCCATACTGATACGAAGACTTACGGAATTATTCGCGCCTTTTATACCCACCGTGCATTCTCCACGCGCTAGAAACCCTACCCGTTAAAATAAACACACGATGACCACCATTAAGAAAAAACCTGCGAATAAATTGGATAAACATGACAAAATGCACAGGTTTACTGTAAGGCCTGTTCAAAAGGGCCTGTTATTATTCAAATCCCTTACTACTGAAGTAGCATGGGAATTCAAAACACTAGAATGCATTTGTTGTACACTGTTCTGTCCAAATGATTGTCTCCGCATTTGTGAATGCGTTCGTTGACCATTTGATGCAGTTCCATTTGTCATAGGAAACTTGTACCAATCTGGTAATTCTTCCATTGCAGTCCATAAATCATCTGCTGTTTACGGTTTCCCATTAGCAATGTAGTCCCGTACGGTGCTCATCAGTCCATCGAGGACCGCACCAACTAAGTCCAAGCCGTTGAGTGGTCTTCATAATCACTTGTTTTTTTTTTACCAGGAGTGTTGCCATAAACTCTCTTGGTGGTTGGTCGATACGTTGCCGCATGGAGTTTATCTCTGCCATTATCAATTTATACGGTTGCTTCTGGTAGACTTCTTCCCAGGTGTGCATGCGTTTGCGAGCTGTAGTCCACCACACTTTGTATCTGCCAGTCAGAGGAGATGCCATGTGGGTTGTAGCCTCTTCCCACTGAGATTCCTCTCTTCTGGGTTACCTCGTGACACCGATGTCCCTCCTTCCTAGTGGAGTAGTCCTGCCCTGCTGCTTATTTTATTTAAATTTGTATCTTGGATGTGGATGTCCCCTTTCCCGACATGTTCCTTTTCTTTCTCGAACATAGTGGTGATGTATCAGTGTTTCTAAAATATGGTCGGACGTGCCCACGTCGGCATCTGCAAGCTTGTGACTGAATTACACAAAAAAAGTTATTACTGACGGGATAACACAAAAGTTTGATCGCCGCAGTTAGTAACAGGAACATAGACGAACCACTGGAGTTGCTACGTCATATCGCCCACTATTTTGCACTGTAATTGATGAAAAATTGAGACAAATTAACAAAACAGGTTTTTTTTTTTAAGTTGTTAAGTTTTTAAATTTAAATTTATTGCATTGTAATAAATTTGCCATACATACACTTATTGCATTGTTGAGAAAATTGAAGATAAATTCAGAAACCACTCAATTAAAGCTGAATTGAGGAATGCACATTTGTTTACAAATTGCATGTAATTTTCCACAAAATCAAAGTGCCTGTCGGCAACTTAGCTGCCGGGTGAACATCAATATAGGGCAATGTACCTGTTGGGCAACCATACTCCTCCCCAAAATTACTCAGACCAAGTGACAGCCCATAGTAAGCTAGTTACCATATAAAACCATGCCAAGTTTTAAAATTATTTTTCTGCTGTGTATTATAGCATATGAATGCAAAAACGCAGCCAGTCAGTTGTCATTTTATTAAAAATTCAAGTGAAATGTTCGTTGTGTTACTGTGAAAGTTTTCGTAAAATTCAGAGTCATAATTCGGAGAATTATTATTTACCGCTCATTTTCACAAATAAGATTATGTCTACGTCTTGCAAATTTCAAGACGCCATCTTCCTCAGGCATTACGACAAAAGTTTTGTTGATTCTTATGTGCACTACATCGTCACCGTCTACGGCTTTAGATTACTCAAAATGGGAGGCGTTTCCTTAATGAACTTCCAAGGACCATCATTCCCCGAGTGGAAACATCATTGGAAGAGACTTGAAGCAAGAGCTTGGCACGAAGTGGAAGCTTGACGGGCTGGTGAAGACGCTACCACAAAATACGGGAGGCCACGATGAACGGCAAGTTCCAGATTCGAAAGCAGTTCCAGTTCCAGATTGCAAGTTCCAGATTCGAAAGCAGACAACGACGATGTAGTGCACACAAGAATCAACAAAACTTTTGTCGTAATGCCTGAGAAAGATGCAATCAGCCATTGAAAATTTGCAAGACGTAGACATAATCTCATTTGTGAAAATGAGCAGTAAATATATTAATTCTCCGAATTATGACTCTGAATATAAGTGATACGTGTAGTACATGTATTTCTAACTGGCTTACTGCAGTTGCTCAGGCACAAGATGGGTTTTTCCCACTCCTGGCGTCTAGGCACCATTATTGTAAATAGAGGATTTTTTTTCTCGTATTTGATTTGCACATTACAGTCAAATTTCCTAATGAGTCATATCAGTTTAATCCACCTTGCTCTTTCAAACGGAGGAATTTGGTGCACGGCTACTCGTGCTGTAGTTAATTGTGACACGTCTGATACGGAAAATCTATCAAACGGTCGGGGCTCGAAAGCCAGCAGTGTGGGCATCATGAAAAACTATTCTAAAAAAGTAATTGTCCCTCTTTGTTAAAAGAATATCTACATAAGTAGTTTCAGAAGACAAGAACGCCTGCTGGATCAACGTTGCAGAAAAGTGATAAGAACAATGGAGATGGTACGGACGGCGAGACTGAGCATAGACCTAGGGTAGGTCTTACCTACCTTCAGGGAGTGACTGACAAGATCCAGAAGATACTCAGGGATAACGGATTTGTCTCCTATGTGAAAAAAGGAGAAGACCTCAAAGAACTGCTCCTGCCAAAAGCATTGCGTAAAGAATAAGGTGGTAGAAAGAAGAAATACGAGGAGGATGAGGAAAGACTGCAAAAAATAGTGAACACCAGAGAAGGAGTGTATCGTGTACCATGTGCTGACTGCGATGCCGTCTATATTGGTGAGACACGTAAAGGCGTAAGGGCACGAGTTAAACAACATATGAGTGATATCAGGAACCAGAAAGATACAAACGGCATCGCTGTGCATCAGATCGCCTCACACCGCATCCATTGGGAAGGAACTGAAACGTTGCTCATTTCAAACTTGAGCAGAGACTCACACCTGAGAGGCCTCGAATCCCTGGCTATTCAACACCACGTCCGAGAGAAGGACGTGCTGATGAATATCCAGGGACCGTCTAACCTTCAATCCAGTTCCTACTGGATGCCGATTTCAGAGGCCGTCTGAGAAAAAAGTGGAATCACGGCCTTCAAAATAACAGAGGCAATGCATGAGCGTCGCACACCGTCATTGTATATACCTTGTAAATATCGGAGGCCAAGTTAACGCCAATTTCGAATTCTACTGGACTGTAAATAGGTGGTAGTGTTTGGAGTTTTATTACGTGCCTGAAGATGATAGTCGGCGAGGTTTCTCCATCAACAACAAATTGACTATCGAAAATTCTCCAAGAATTGTTATATCGTTCTTGCCAGTCTGGAATTTTGCGTATTTTCCTCCGTACGTAAGTAATGTCGTCTGCTACGTTCCAGAGTATGAATTTGGACGTTTTTAAATGGATGGAAGACGAGGTTGTTAAACTTAAATTTAATGGAAAGAGACCTGTTGCCTGATATGGGCAAAGGGTTGATACGAATATTAGGGTTCGCTGCTGGAGGGCTGGCAGGCGGGGACGAATGTCTGGAAGATTTCCCTTCAATCGGGATAGACACGACTTGAAGGGTAGGGTCTTTTGGCTAAAGGGCATGATAAACGGGAACACTTTCGGTAAAAGCCAATTGAGAAGAGTTTCTTTCGGCGAAATCAAGATGGGTCTTCTTTCGGCGAAAGTTTAAATGGTGGAGCTTCTTTCAGGGAAAGCTCCTTTCGGCAAAGTGGACGTCTAGCAGGAGGGAAGAGCGATGCGGCCGTCTTGTTCGGGAGCTTGAGGAAAAGAAATGGCGCCCGAAAGATTTTATAGGATGGACTGCGCACGGCACATGCACAGTAGAGGTTACACAGCTGGCTGGATCAAGTGAGATAAAAACCTCAAGGGAAAGAAGCATTACAGGAAATGAATGCAAGAATTTACAGGTAGTGGATATTTCCGCAATGGCTAATAGAAACATCAAATTCACAAATTTTCGACAGTTATTTTGGAGATAGATGTTAAACACATAGTGAACGTTAGGTCTAAAAAGGAGGAAAATGGCATTGCAGTCCACCGCTTGAGCACATAGCGCAATATTGACTGGGAAAACACATGGACTCGGGACTGTTTCAAACTCGACGAAGACAAGCACCTCCGGGAGTCATAGGCTATCCAAGCACTCCTGAAGGAGATGTGTAGCACGAACATCAAGTCCACTCCACTCCCGGGATCCAGTACCTAGTTAAAGCAAACCTTCACTGCAGCCTCGCGAGGGAGTGGAGATGGCCTGACCGATGTAGGAGGCCGCCGTGCCCACGTGTTTTGAATGTCAACAACAAAGTAGCGGATGTAAGCTAAACAACCAAATTACCCGAAACAACAGCCTGAAGAAGACAGTTGAGAGAAGTTGAACATCTACCTCCTAAATAATTGTCGAAAATATGCGAAATTGGTGTTGAGAAAATTTCCAATTACCAAGAAACAAATTCAAGGACTTTCAAGCATGTACCTAACAATATCAGGAATTCAACACCTTGAATTTTTTCTAAACAATTATAACCACTTTCAAGGATTTCAAAAGCACATTGTACGACCCCTGGGTTGGGAGGTTTTTTAAGGATTTGTACACTTGCTAAAAAATATTAAAGTTAAAAAAAAAAAAACATTTGCAAAAAA
Organism: Lithobius niger; assembly: GCA_023313725.1. Lineage (NCBI taxonomy): Eukaryota > Metazoa > Arthropoda > Chilopoda > Lithobiomorpha > Lithobiidae > Lithobius > Lithobius niger. The sequence goes on from JAHWFP010132874.1 coordinate 18,929, forward strand.
ATATATTTCGCCATATGAAAATGAAAGACGTCACAAATTAATTGGATTCTTCTTCTTCTCACCACCCGAAATTATTACATTAGAGATCTTTCCTTTCCACAGTGAATAAAATCAGTTATGGACTGCCTCTTATTAGCTTTTTTTTTTATTATTAATTTTGGAAATGACAGTATACAATTTGCTAAAATATTATTCATTGTAATTTTTGCAACTGACGTATATTACACTTTGACGGAAAATAGCCTTTCGGGTAATTAATGGAGCAAAGAATATTTTAATGGAATGTATCAATTATAAAACAGAAAATAGACTACCTGTAGCAAACTTTTGTCGCCATTTTGTTTTACCAGCACTTGTTTTCCTTTTTGCTTTTTTCTTGGCTTTTAAACTTAGTCTGTGAAACTCCGAGTCAATAAAAGGTAAGTCAAATACAGGCACAATAACGTTTCGTTTTAGTTCATGTTGCGGGATTGGAGTAGCGCCAGCAAAACAAAATTCTGGCGTTATGAGTCTACTTTTCACATTGAGCACAGATGCAAAGGGTTTTTCTGGTTCTGCTTGTTCTATGTGTTCCTTCTTAATCTTTATACTCAGTTTTTTACGTTTGTTGGGGCGTCCACTGTGTTCATTAGAAGATGTTGTACTAGACGAACGGGGTAATTTGGCTATTGTCAACTTAATACCTAAAGTAGGGTCGCTGACGGTGCTTTTAATTCGAAGGTCAACATTGGCAGGTACAGCACCTGTTTCCCCCTCTCCGTCGTCGCTCAGCAATGAATTGTCATCGCGATCATCGTAGGAGTGTTCGTCATCAGCACTTACACTCTGCCATTCCTCCTCTTTGACGATAAAGGCTTCCAAAAGTTCTTCACCACTTTGAAGTAATTCAGGGCAGGAAAACAAACTGACAAGGGGTTCCGGCTTGGGTTCATACATGCCAACAAATGGAATGACAGGTAACCTAGCTGACAAGCTGTCACCAAAGCAGTCGGACAGTAACAAATAGAGGTCTTTGGTAGATAAGCGACAGTCAGAAAACCTTGGATGAACAGGAGCACCAAATTCTTCTTCCTGTTGAACAAGTTTACTTTCTGTGGAGGAGTGAAGATCACTGGTCAATGAATGTGACGAAGCATTGTCATCTAGATGACTAACAGCAGGAATTGTTGTGCGGCAATCCGACGGCAGTGGACTTATTAAATACTGCCGACGCTGCATTTCTAACATTTCATTCCTTCTATGATACATCACCAGAATAGCAGCCATCTAAAAGCGAGAACATCACAAGATTTAGATTTCAAACTTTATGCAAGCATTCTGGTTTTGTTTTTACATTTACGAGACAAAATAGATTGATTAATTGATTGGTTATTTTTTTTTTTAGTCTACTTCTATTACAAGCAACAATCATTTTAAGCTTACCAGAAGGGCTCCATGGACCTTCTGGGCATCTGCTTTAACTTGTACGTTGGCATGTGAAGCGTTGTCAACAACCACACTGAGGTGAGGCCAATATTTGGTAATATGGGGAAATAGATGTTTTTCAATAGCCTGTGAAGGATGAAACAACAATGTATAAGCAATTGTTTGAATGATTGTACAACCAACCACCCGATTAAGAAAATCCACCACTGCCCAGAAACACTTGACAATCCCAGAAACAGAAAGGCAGTAAAACCATCATCAAGATAAAAGAAAAAGCACAGTGTTCCTCCGTGCGAGGTGTGGCGTGTAAACTGTACTTTTTTTTGTACACTGGAAAAGTAATTCCATGAAGACAGGTTGAAAATTACCTGGTGCCCGAGTTGCACTTACCCAGAATAAAACCTCAAAGTCATATGCCAAACTTAAGCTAAGATCAATTAATCTAAATATTCGTTTTTTTAGGCATATGTGGCACCAAAGACAACCACAATGTTAAAACATTATGTGTAATCTTGGGAGTTTAATTGTAACCATTTTCAGTAAGCTGTGAATGATTTGTTGATCGTGCCAATTGGCACTTTCATCAAATCGTCGAACAACTCGGTGCCGAGAACCACCACCTCAAAGTAGTTCATAAACGCTTGGTAAATTTTCCAATACCTCGGCGTGACATCACTGCTGAAACATTGTACTCATTGACAGCAATAGGCGGTGTTTGTGCTGAATAACCCAACTAAAAAAGACGGACCTGCCTAAATTGTTCTTTGCTAGGATTATTTACGCAACTGTAATTAACAACTGGTGGAGATTGTTGTCAAGCAGTGTCCCAACTAAGCTAAAAGGGTAACAGGTCACTCGATCATAAATAATAAACGTACTTATCGACTGATATTTAATGTAAACCTGCTTTAGCAACGCCCATGAGAATGTAACGGTGTTTGGTGAGCATATAATGGTGGCAATAACACTTCTCCCCTGACAATGGTCTCCATTTTACTCATCGATTATTCCAGCGAGTCCGTTCATAAAAGCCACTTAAGATGTCACTTTTGTGGAAGGGGTCGGATTTTGCGTAATCGGTCGGTGAGTTGTTCGGTGAGTTTATGAAGTGCCCAAAGATTCCAAAAAAAGCTTGAGCTTATCAGAAGAATACGGACTCCTCTCTGATTAGCTTCTTGTTGCGCTAGAATAACCTAAAATGATCAGCTGACCAACATTTTCCTATACCATTTTTGGGACAAAGGCTTCGTTTGGCCCTCAGAAATTAATCAAAACTGCACTCTTTGCGGCGGATTACCACGCCGTGTTCGGCTGTGTCTCGGCACGCGCGCGAGCGGGGCGACACAAACGAACGTGGTGCGGTGATCCGCCGCAAAGAGTGCAGCCTAGAAATCTCATGCTTAAATATTACCTTTAAACGTTACGGGTTGAACTTCTCTCGTGGTCAAGTGGGCTAAACCGTAGTGCTTGCTGCATTGAAACCATTCTTTTGTGGGCTCGAGAACGCAATAAGACATCCATTTTTTTTTACTATTTTATTCTATAACAATGCCGTGAATAACTTCAGAAAACGTGGCATTCTTATTTTTATGTACCTCCTGTATGTTTTTAACGACATTACTGGTAAAATAAAAACGAACGCTTGATGTTGTACGTTACGAAATTACCATATTCATCACGTGATAACGCTCGTCACCGGATAATGGCGTGCGTTTGCGTTTTCCTATCTCCGTGAATTGTGAAACTAGGCAGAAAATGCAGTAGAAACCTTCAAGTTGAAGATGCAGTGAAAACTAAGAAGGTATGTACATGTGGGGTAAAATGAAACTGGACAGCGTGTTTTGGCAGGGCCCGTTGAATGCGAAAAATTAAAAAAACGTAGGCCTACGGCTATTCGTAAACAATTATTAAAGTGGCACTATCACCGATTGGAAGCAGACGAATTCTAAAAACATCTAGCGCTGTGTAGTACCATCTAGCGTTTGCTTGCACCAAGCGAAGGAATGCATAACGGAATTTCTTTTAACGAAACATACAAGCCACGACATCCTTAATTATTGAGTGAAAATTTGGTTCATCCTCGTGCTTCTGCGAGCAAGTTATAAAGGTTAACAATATCAATGTCGCTAGATGGCGCCACGGTATTTTCGTTCGCATTTCAATCGGTGATAGTGCAACTTTAATTATGGTGTTTGCGTTCGCTCGCAGGGTCGGCAGGGCAGCTTATATTTTTTTTTCGTAAACAGTTAAGCGGGTAGTTATTGTCAGTTGCGTGTGGTTTTGTTGTTATTGTCAGTTATAGGTAGTGGCTTCTGTTTGGCATTTCATTGTAATGAACTGGTTGGGGTTTGGCGTTTAACTTGTGGTGCTTCACTGCGCGGCGTCGTCTGCCTCGAGCCTGCCTGTTGGCAACATCGATGACGTCATGGCGCGACTCGCTAAGTGTCAACTTTAACTCTTCAGTCTTCTTCAGGCTCTTCGAAGGTAAGTTTATCTTCTGTTTACATCCTTCGTTGTGAACACGATCGCCATCCGAGTTTGAAATCGCCGCTTCGCGTAGCCTCCCGAATTTAGAAGGCCCTTTCGTCACTGCCAAGCCTCACGTCTTCTGTAGGCCGTTCCCAACCTCTCAGTTTCCATTTTGCATTCAGTTGTTTTCTCAGGTCGACAATTTTACAAATACTGTAATTTTTTAGTTGGAAATAGTTTATTACTAAGGTTGTAAATTTTTTTGGACCGGTCCAGATTAGTGGCAGATCTAGAATGTCTGAAGGTGGGTGCTGTTCTACACCAGCTGGGGGAGGGGGGGGGGGAGAGAAAGAGTGCTGTATGCTCTCCCAGCGGGGTCTCGGGCAGAGCCTCAAAAGCTTTTAAATTTTAAGAATTTGAGGAATTTTATGGCTTCTGGAGTGATTTTTCGTTTGCCTACGTACTTGGATACTTATTTTTCTCTTCACATTGGAAGCAATTTGAAATATTTAAGTATGTTCCTTAGTATTGGGATGGAACAAGACTATTAAAAAAAATACCCATTGTTTAAAAAACACTTTAAGAATTTCGTTTCTCAAGGCTTTCAAAACTCTCTTTTTATTTAAATGTTAATTCGTGTGTCACTGCACCCTCACAAAACAAATCCAAACGACGATTGCCTTTCCTAGCAAACATGTCTATTACATTATTTACGTTAATTGGATATTTAATAAGGCAAGGCCTGTTAACCTGTCATTGGTCATTGTGATCGCAGGTAAGATTTTAATTTTTTCAGTGTAGAAAAACTTCTTACGCTACAAACGCGCTTCTCAGGTGGTGCAAAATATTAAATATATTCGACTTCTGCGTGGCTTTCATACGCTTCATGTTGGCAACTTTTAGTAGCTGCACTGGGCCTTGGTTTGAATTTACCTTCCTAACCAGATGAAAAGATTTGAACTGTGGCTGTGTAATCACAAGGATAGTAACAACCTCTGGCATGTCTTAATCCTTTCCTTTGGGAGCATACACAAATTATATACGTGATGCGTTGGGGGAGAGGAGGAAGGGTT
>JAHWFP010132874.1:23905-49848 GCA_023313725.1 Lithobius niger
ATACACAAATTATATACGTGATGCGTTGGGGGAGAGGAGGAAGGGTTGCGAAAATGTGTTAGGGAGCGGGGAGTGGAGTATGACGAAGTGGTACGTAACCAATTCTCACTAAATAATTTTTTTGCTTAATTTTTCCTCTAAATTCGTTTAGCTAAATGATTTTTGTAACGTCTGTTTGCAACATGGAATTTTTATTTTTTTAAATTGACTGGTCATTACGTCCCTATACTAATCACATCTTATAAAAATTAATTCATCCAAAAATTAATCACGTATTTTCAGGTGGGGGGGGGGGGGAATTACACCAAGTGCTACATTGGTGTTACAAACGGGGAGGAGGGAGTTTACGTTGCTAAAAAAAAAGCGTGTTACGTAATTTTTGAACGCTCCCTTTCTTGTCTACTTCTGAGTGGGGCTTCTTTCTGGGAAGAAGGTGACTCATCTACTGTGACCCCTTTAGGGCTAAGTTAAAGACCCTTTAATTTATTACCTTTTTTCTTTTTGTCATTCGTGGGCAAGTAAACAAACCATTTTGAAGGACAACGCAGAAACGTGATAACCAATTTTTTTTTTTCGAGAATGGCTTTATTTTTATTTCGTTAGCATGGAAGGGGGGTGCAGTCGTACCCGGCGCACCCACCTAAGTCCATCACTGGTTCAGATCCAGACCGGACACGAAGAAAATACTGATTTACTTAACCAGACAGTACTGGCTACGGAACAGGACATAGGACAAATGGAAGGTTTGTAGAACCCTACAACAAGTTCAGAAAGTGTGGAAACTGCAGCACTGGCGGCAGCCGCTGCCTTCTCCCGGGCGTGCTTGGCTTTATGTTGAGCTGCGTGTTTACATACTTTCTCTCGTTTGTCTACTTTGGTTTTTCATAGTACTTACTATCAGCAGAAATACAAACCAAAAAGTCAGTGTAAAATTCAGATGGGAATTTTGCACATTGGGCGAATTTTCGGTGAGAACTGTCATCTTCCTCAGGCCTCTCCAAACACTACAAGTGTTTACCAAAATTATTCCATGATGGGAAACGGGAAATGACGTTATATACAATATATACACACAGATTCTAAAGAAGCGCTCCCCTCAGTTGGCATTGGGTGTCTCGTTTTTGCTCATAGTGAGCCTTTGAAGCCAATGGTCCCATTTTGAGTTGAGGTTTGCTGATTGATCAGGAGTAATGAGCAGTGCGAGCTCAGGGTAGGGAGGGTCTTGTATGTTCATGAGTGGAACTCCCTGAGCCTGTAAATGTTGGATGGCAATTGTCTCAATGGCTCGGAGGAGTGATTCATTGGATGCGTTGGAACTAAGTAGGATGTTTGTTTTCCTCAAGTATGCCTTGTGTTGGGTTGTAATTTCGTGGGTAGCGATTCCATTTTTTTTTTTTTTTTTACACTGACTTTTTGGTTTACGTTTCTGCTGGTAGTAAGTGATTTTCCAATGATCTGAAGGAATAAAGGAACACATATCAGCACATGGGTTAGAGTAAGGGTTGCAAGGTCGGCATAACTGTGCAAATCTAGTTAACCGTTTTGAAAGAGGAAACACGTCGACGGCCATCCAACAAGCGAAGCCGCAGATGATAAATCCGGTTCCTCAGACGATTCCGTAGTTCATGGTCATGAAGCACACGCATGAAGCACAAAAAACTACTACAAACACATAAAATATGCAGAAAAGGCAAGGAATGCCGAAAACATGGGGGGAAAAGCAAAAAAAAAAAAAAAAGGCAAACAGTGCAAGTGGCACAACCGTGCGCTAGCACTCGCTGACAAATTAAGATGGTGCCCGTGGTGCGCATGCGCCACACTTGAGATGCGATAAGGCGACTATCATTGGGGTTATTGGTGTTATGTATCCACGGATTTTAAGGTTTGTCAAGAAAGTTCGTCTAATTTAGGAAAAGCGCATCGTTTACTTTGAAAATTCATATTCACGTTCAAGTGAGGTAGCTTAGCGGCAAAAGTCAATAAAATTAAAACTTGGCAGACAAAAATAGGAATTTTTTTTGGCTTAGTTAGCGTATGGGCAATAAGAAAATGGGCTGCTCCACACAATCTGAAAATACATTGGGCTGGAGCAGGCATTATATACCAAAATAAGTAATATTAACAAAACTAAAAACAGGGAAGAACTTTTCACGACCATTAATAAACCGATGATCAATACAATATGAAAACGTCTAGATTCATACTCTGGAACGTAGCAGACGACATTACTTACGTACGGAGGAAAATACGCACATTTCCAGACAGGCAAAAACGATATAACAATTCTTGGCGAATTTTCGATAGTCAATTTCGTATCTTTCTGGTTCCTGGTATCACTCATATGTTGTCTTACTCGTGCCCTCACACCCTTGCGTGTCTCACCAATATAGACGACATCGTAGTCAGCACATGGTACACGATACACTCCTTCTCTCGTGTTCACTATTTTTTGCAGTCTTTTCTCATCCTCCTCATATTTCTTCTTTCTACCACCTTCATCTTTACGCAATGCTTTTGGCAGGAGCAATTCTTTGAGGCCTTCTCCTTTTTTCACATAGGAGTCAAAACCGTTATCTCTGAGTATCTTCTGGATCTTGTCTGTCACTCCCTGAAGGTAGGTAAGACCTACCCTAGGTCTATGCTCAGCCTCTCCGTCCGTATCATCTCCTCCGCTCTTATCTCTCTTCTGCAACGCCTGCTGTTGAGGCACCTGTTGAGGCACTTCGGGGGATAGCCTAGGAGGATGAACCTGCCTTTCGCTTCTTGAAGGAAAGGATGTGCCACTTCTCGCGAACTAGAATGTCTTAAAATCCTGGTGAACTCGCCTGCTGCAATGGCCTTCACTGTCCCACCGGGTGACCCGAATTAAAAGGGATACCTCTGCCAGAAGACAAGGGCTTCCTATAAGGACGGTATGTGACAGATCCTCCATATTCACGGGTAAGCTCCACGTCCAAAAAAGGCAGTCTTCTATCCTTCTCCGTCTCAGAAGTAAAATTGATGTCTTCTTTCCAGCAGTTTAACACCCGCACCACATTCTCGACCTGGTCTTTCTTCATGGATGATGCCACATCGCCCATGAATCTTCTCCACAACCGAATCCCTGGGAAAGACTCTCTGGCAAATGCATCCAGCTGTTGTAGGACTATCTCCGTAACACGAGAGAACACGAGAGAAGGAGTGTACCGTGTACCATGTGCTGACTGAGATGCCGTCTATATTGGTGAGACACGCAAGGGTGTGAGGGCACGAGTAAAACAACATGAGTGATACCAGGAACCAGAAAGATACAAACGGCATCGCTGTATACCAGATGGACACCTCACACAGCATCCCTTGGGAAGGAACTGAAACGTTGCTCATTTCAAACTCGAGCAGAGACTCACACCTGAGAGGCCTCGAATCCCTGGCTATTCAACACCACGTCCGAGAGAAGGCCGTGCTGATGAATATCCAGGGACCATCTAACCCTTCAATCCAGTTCCTACTGGATGCTGATTTCAGAGGCCGTCTGAGAAAAAAGTGGAGTCACGGCCTTCAAAATCTCGGAGGCAGTACATGAGCGTCGCGCACCTACATTGTATATACCTTGTAAATATCGGAGGCCAAGTTAATGCCAATTTCAAATTCTAATGGACTGTAAATAGGTAGTGTTTGGAGTTTTATTACGTGCCTGAAGATGATAGTCGGCTAGGTTTCTCCATCAACAGCAAATTGACTATCGAAAATTCGCCAAGAATTGTTATATCGTTCTTGCCTGTCTGGAAATGTGCGTATTTTCCTCCGTACGTAAGTAATACAATATGCTGAAACTTACTACAGTAGTTTTACACATCCTATATGACGAGTAACGTTCCATGAGAAAATGTCGAAAATGCAACAGGAAGTGAATATACAGCTCACTTCCGGAAAATAAGTCTTCATCACGTAACTCCTAAACCATTTAACTGACAGGTCTAAAATTTTGCAGGCATATTTTTAAGACCATTACACTAATTAATATTTAATGACATTTTGTAGTCGGTCTACCGGAAATGATGGTAAATGTCAGTTCCGGTATGATTTTTTCACTTAATGCATAAGTTCTAAACTGGTTAGTCGGTGGGTTACAAATTTTGCCTGCTAGTCATTACGTGTGCGCTTGTGCACTGTATTTTAATGAGTTGAATGAGCATACTAAAAAGATGAAACTCTAGTCTAGTCCTTGTCCCAAGTTGTCCCTTGTTGTGAGGAACAACACAACAAATGCTTGAAAAAAAGAATACAAATTTTCTTTTTAGAAGCCATTACCTCAGAGCCTAAAGCTATCATAGCTACTACAGCTCCGTAGTGAGAGCAGAAGGGTTTTGTGAAATCCATTAACACTTCTTCTAATGAGGATAAGGCATCATTGTAAAGGTTGTTCACAGGAGTGGTCCAAGTTCTGCAACAGCCAAATGTAAACATGAGTTTGGCTAGTGGCTGCACTTATGTTTTAGCTAAAGCCACCAATCATAACATAAAAAAAAAACCCAATGTACTATTCCCCTCCCCTACCAAAAACAAAACAGAAAATGACAAGCCACATTCTCCAATTAATGAATGCTACTCTACTAACATGAAAGCTCATTTAAAACTGCGTGAATGAGGGGTCGGAGTGAAATGGAATTGTTGGCAGTGTTATCTTCTGGTAAGGGTAACATTTTGACTCTTTTAAGCCAATTTCCAGGAAAGTGTTTCGTTGATTTATACCTAGGCAATATGCTAATGTGTAGCCAAGAAAGTTGGTGAGATTATGTCACCCAACACCAACAGTATATTATAATACAATTAACTGTTGTAGACCACAGAAAAGCACTAGCTATTTCCTAGGTTCTACTTGCCATTTACTCACATCGTGTTTGCTACATAGCTTTCAAATTTATGCATTTTTAAAATTGTTCTAATGACATATTACTGCAGAAACAATTACTTTGTAGCCCTAGTAATTCTGAGCCCAACGCCACAATCCGTTCGTTTGTGGGACTACAATTCTAATTGCCAGTTTTGCTGAGTCGCCAGCTGTTGGTTTTTATTCACCAAGTAGAGAGTGGCGCCCGACATTGTGAGGGTTACTTCTGCTGTAAAAAAAAAAGTGGCTCAGTAGCAGACTGTGTCTTTTACTGTAACAAGAGATTGGCAGATTTCAGCGTATTGGGGTAGAAGTCTTTGAGTAGAGTCCAATAATAAAGAAATACTAAACAATACAGTGTGGGAGCGTGTCCTACATGAAGTGGCACTCAACATGACTGACTTTGTGTTAGTGGCAAGCTAATAGAGTTGGGCGGTTTCAGTTTTTATACCGCGGTTATCGGTTTTCTACCGTTTTCGGTTTTTTTAATAACCGTACACGTTTTCGGTTTTATGATTTCTTTTAAATTACGAATTTTATGTACCAACCAACTAAGAACCAACTAATTAGTAATTAAAATTGTGTTATAGTTTTTATTCATAGATCTTGGGGAGTTTCTAGCGCGATGCGGTGGATTTAGACTAAGCGCATCGCATAGTTTATCAGCCAACCGAATGACCTTCGTATGAAAGCGTCACGCCTCCTTGTGATTGACAGCTCCGGACAACCCCGTAGCTGAGAGAGAGGGCGACAGAGACGAATCGAACGATCGATACCAAGCATGGCGCCGAGTTTACTTTGGGGGCATTTCACTCGTGTCGGAGATATTGGCACATGCAATTTATGCTAACAAAACGTGAAAGCTGCTGACGGCAATGCTTCTAACTTGAGGAAAAATCTCAAGCTTCACCATTTACCGGTGTATGAAACAGTGCAACAACATCAACGAGTAGTACCGTAATGTTGGTTGAATTAGGCCTATCGATTGCGCGTGCGATTGGTTAATGTTTACACGGAAATTTTATTTATTTTAGGTCAAAAGCACTGAATAATTACAGCACACAGAATTATTAACACAACCAACTATTCAAGAAACTCTTCGAAAGACCAAAAAGTGGGGCAAAGATCACCCAAGAAATAAAAAAGCACAAGCAAAGTTGTTAAAGTTTATGGTTGTTGACGTACAACCCTTACGACTTGTGAAAAGTAAAGAATTTCGAGAATTCCTGCAAGAATTAGAACCAAGATATTGCCTTCCAAATCGTAAAGAACTTTCTACCAAGCTGCTTCCGAATACTTACGCGCGGAAACGGACGGGAATTCATAAAGAAAAAACTGAATGTTGCCATATGTGTCAGCTGAACAGCAGCTATGAGGACTGCAACTGCAAATGAAGCCTACATGTCACTGACAGCCCATATGATTTTCCCAGAAGATTTCTTGCCACAAAATTATTGTTTATACATTAAACATTTTCCTGAAGCTCATACCTCTGTAAATATTAGGAATCAAGTAACAATTATGCTGGAAGATTGGGGAATACCTGCAAAGACTAAGTTTAGAGTGACTGACAATGTAGGAAATATTGTCGGCGGTATCAACTCGGTAGGAGATTTAACATCTTTAGCGTGCTTTGCACACGCAATGCACCTCGTAGTTATGCAGTCATTAGCCCAATACCAAGGAGTTTCACAGTTATTAGCTAAAGGAAGAGCTATTTGCGGCCACTTTAGGCGTAGTCCAAAGGGTGGCCATCGTTTAGTGCAAATTCAGGAACAGCTTTCTAAACCAGTTCATAAATTAAAACAAGACGTCAAAACAAGGTGGAATTCCACTGTTTATATGCTGGAAAGGCTGATCGAGTAGCAAGAACCAGTCAGTGCTGCCATTGCTGCCGTGCCTGCTATATCAAATCTTAGACCACATGAATACAAAACTGCTGAAAGTTTACTTAACGTATTAAAGCTATTCGAAGAGGCAACAAAAAGAACAGTTTGCCGGCTAAAAATGGTTTATTTTTTGCCTAAAACATACTTAACCTGATAATTTAGCATTGCATTGTCCTCAATTAATGTCTCCCTGGAGGTTTTTAAGTGGCTTGTAGCCGCCTGCTTGCATGATGCACTGCGCATGCGCAGCCCTCTCTATATAAGCGAGAACGTGGTCGGTCTCGGCATAATTTTCCTCTCAATCTTTCAGGCGGTGACTTGAGAGGGGAGGTAGGGCGGGGCTTTGGTTAAGTATGTTTTAGGCAAAAAAAAAACCATTTTTGGCCGGCCTAGCTGGGGCCCGGCAAAATGTTCTTTCTTTGTTTGCCAACCATATTAACCTGATAATTTAGCATGATCGGTAGACCCCGTCAAACGTGGTGGCGGGCACCGATCTGACGGGGCGCCCCGGGATGCAAGCAGGCTTCCCCCAAAATTTTTGTTAATAGTAAAAATTCGCACTTTATTCAGAACAGGGTGCTGAAACAGGAAGGTGGATCTCTTTCGTAGGGTTTAGTGGTCCTGAAAAGGGCCGTTATTTTGAGGGTTCTTGCTTTCTTCTATGGATGGCTTGCTTCTGCTTCATTCTGAGTGCTTAAGGGGGCTTGACCACAGTTCTGGCTGCGATGGTTGGTCCCAGCCGGTGTAGTCCCATTTCTTCTCTTGACATGTTCCTCAGGTAGCGGGAGGTGAATGTCGTTGAGTGACGCCAGGATGCGGCTTGTAGAATCTCTTCTATTGGGATGGCGTTGTGGAGTGCCCATGATGTACAAATCGCTCTGACCTCGTGTGCTGTTGCTCTTTTCCTACTCAGGTTGGCTTTGTCGTACGCAATGTCGATGTTTTCTTTAACCAATGGGAGATCATGGCAGCTGAGGGTTCTCCTGTTTGGAGGTCTACTGGGAGGAATAGTTGATTTCTGCCTCTACGGATGTCTTCGTGTTGAGTTCTTGTGAGGTAGAAACGGAGTGCTCGGATGGGACATAGTAAACTTTCCGACTTGTCACCTGTTAAAGTAGAGAGGGCAGGGAAGGTTATGGGTTTTGGTGGTTTGGATGGTTTCTGAGTCTTGGCTCGAAATCCTGCTCTTGGGTGAAAGGTTACCGCTGAAAGTTTACTTCGGAGTTTGGACCCAAAGATGCAGTAGGCTGGGTCTTCTGAAAGGGCTTGGATTTCGGAACAGCGGGCGCTTGCTGCGAGTGTGACGAGGAAGACAGTTTTCCTGGTTAGGAGATGAAGGGAGCTGTCTTGCATTGGTTCGTAGGGAGCTTCCATTAGGGATTGTAGGACGATTGACAAGTTCCAGTCTTCGGTAGTCGTCGAGAAGGTTGGTCATGTCTGCTGCCTTGAATACCGAGTTTAGGGCTGAGCGATAGACGAGGATCGTTGAGCCTTTGAGCTTGTCGATGTCGAAAAGGTCAGTGAAGAATCTTAAAAGTTCGGGTAGAGCGGGGTTGATTGAATAAATTTTCCTTGCGAAACACCAATGAAACCATTTGGACCAGTGGCTGACATACATTCTGTTTGTTGATTCTCTGGTGGCTTTTGAAGCGATTCGGGTGGCATCATCTTAATGAATTCCGGCCTTCTTGAGGAGTTTGATGATAGTAGCCACGCGTGAAGGTTAGACTGGGAAGGTTTGGGTGAAATTTCGAGCCCTTTTGTTGATGATACAGAAGATCTGGAAGAAGAGGGAGAGTTCTTGGAGTGTCGACTAGGAAGGATAGTAGGTGTGGGAACCATGGTGCCGACGGCCAGAGGGGAGCTATTAGAAGGAAGAGGCTTTGACTTTCTTCGGCTTTCCAAAGTATTTGTGGAAGGAGTTTGAATGGTGGAAACAGGTATGCGTAGAGGTTGTGCCATGGGTATGTCAGGGCGTCGACTGCCATTGCTTGGTCGTCCGGAATCGGGCTGATGTAACGGGGAAGTCTGGCATTGTGCCTCGTGGCGAATAGGTCAATCATTGGAGTACCCCATGTTGTGAAGAGATATCCGCAGATGGACTTCTTGAGGCACCATTCCCCTGTAGGGGGTGAGCGATGGGAGAGGGAGTCTGCAATGACGTTCCTGTTCCCTGAAATGTGGAGGGGAAAGCAAAGCGATGTTGTTCGCGATGCAGAGGTTGAGAATTTCGGAAGTTAAGTTGTGAAGCAGTCTGGACTTGGTTCCATCTTCTTTCCTCATGTAAGCTAGGGCTGTGGTGTTGTCGGCTTGTACGTTTTTTTTGATGAGCGGGAGGATATGCTGTAGAGAGAGAAAAATCGCTCGGAGTTCGAGGAAGTTGATGTGGTGTAATTTGTCTTCCTGCCAGGTGCCTGACGTCTCTTAGGTTGTTTAAGTGGGCTTCCCAGCCATAATGTGGTTGGGTGGAGGATCGTGGAGTGGAACTGTCTTGGTGAGGTTCGTGACATCTGTCCGCCAATCGAGGCTTTCGTGGGGAAAGACTTCGTGGAAGAGGAACTGTGGATTTGGAATGAGATGAGGGTTTGACCAGTTGTCGATTCGGTGCTGGTGAAAGGGTCTTACCATCCATCGTCCGTAAGGAATGATGTTTGCCAATGAGTCCATCTTCCTGATGAGGGAGTTTAGTTCTCGGAGGGAGAAGGTTTGCTGGTTTTGGAATTGATGAATGTGTCGTAAAAGATCTTCTACTCTGTCGAGCGATGGAGAGATTGAATGAGGCGCCTAGGAATGTAAATTCCTGTTGTGGAATGAGGCGTGATATGGAGTGGTTTACACTGAAGCCCAGTTGGTTTAGGAGATTGATTGTGGTGTCCCTGTCTTGTTCGAGACGGCGGGGGTCCTGGTTGTGTAGGGCCCAGTCGTCGAGGTATGCGCTTGCTTTGATTGTTGAAGGTGAGCCGGGATTGGTTTTAGGACCATGGTGAAAATTCTTGGAGCTGCGTTCAAACCGAAAGGTAGACAGCGGAATTCGTAAACTTGGCCTTCGCAGATGAATCGGAAGAATTTTGTTGAGGATGGGTGAAGTGGAACATGTACGTATGCGTCCTCTAGATCTATGGAAATTGTCCAGTCTTCTGCTTGAAGGAGAGGCAGATGGACTCCAGTGTCTACATCTTGAAGTGGGGATTGTCGATGTATTTGTTCAGAGGTTTCATGTTGAAAATGAGTCTTTGACCCCCTGTCTTCTTTGGACGGGTGAAGATGGCGCTGTAAAGATCCGGCCCTGGGTTTTGGCATTTGATGATTGCTTGCTTTGCCAGAAGTAGCGAAATTTTGGACGAGAGGGAGTGTGAGACTGGAGACATGAAGTTCCAAGGGGGGCTGTTGGCAAGAGGTGGTTTTGAGAGGAAGGTAGGGCGAAAGCCTTCCCTGATGATCGAAAGGACTTCGGAGTTGTGCGAAAGGATCTTCCAGGCCGGGTAAAAGTGGTGGAGTCTCGCGCCGACTGGGAAGCAGGAGAGTCAGGAACAGTCATTGTTTGCGGTGGGAACTACGACCGCCGGGTGAGGAGTAGCGACTGCGGCGGTGGTGGTTGGTTGTTATGTTGGTTGGAACGGGGGCGAGGCTGTCGTTCAGGACGAAAGGGCTGGACCATGTTGGTTGAACTGTCGCTACGTGATGTGTTTGCAGAAGTCAATGGTTTGTTCCAGTCATCGGAAGGAGAGCAAGCGTTCTGGTGTTTGGTTGACTTAGATGAGCGAAAGGACGTTTTGTCTTGGCAAAATGGCTTGGGCTTGCGCGTGATATCCAGATGAGGCGCAAGAGTCGGGATTAGTCCGCGAAAAAGTGTATCGGAGTCGTGAAGTGGCTGGTTGTGTAGCCGGTGTCTAGTGGTCTCGAGGTTGTTGTCTGATTTAAGAGCTGCTTCCCTCAATAGCAGCGTGTTGTTGAATAACGTCCGTGCGGCCCAGTTCAGGGAGTGGTAAGTAGCAAAACTCGCTTTTGGGAATAGTTGGGAGATGAGGGAGGACAGATTGCTAATCTCTTTGGGGCTTGCATCGGCCGAAAGCTTCTGGCAGAGAGCGTTGACTGCCGTGTTCAATACGTCGGCTTGTGATGCGGCACGCAGGCTCAGGCGTAAGCATTTGTCGTTGTCAAAAAGGACAAAAGAAGGGACTTCAACTCTTTTGGGGATGATAAAGGCAGACCCAAAATCCAGTTTGACTTCACTGCAAAGGAACTCGCATTCACGGTAAGTATCGAAATTCTTGGGGTTGGCGGCACCGTCACCAAATCGACGAAAGAAACTTGACTCACGGCCGGGCCGTGGCTTCAGGGGTTCCGTGTCGAGCAATAAAGGCTCACCCTTACCCAGGAGGGAGCCGCCATTCCGATGCAGACAAGTTAGTAGCGTTGTTGATTGACCCAAAAGGCTACGGGGTTTGGCGTCCTTGTCACGTAGGGCAAAACCAAAGCAGGTTTTGAGACCTCTGTTTATCACTAGGACGTTGGCAGACTCGGATGGTTTGTATAAGAAGCAGTTCGGGACTGTGTCTTCCACTGTCTTGAGAAAAGATGACAGGGGGATAGTTGGATCGTCAGTATTGTCGTCCGGAAAATGAATGTGTTTTGCGGCAAGCGTTTGAGTGGTCTGGGCTTGCTGCGCCGTGACGGGAATCGACGCGTTGGTGTTGGCCCGTAAGAAGGTTTGAATGCTTGCGCTTCTTGGTGGCGGAGTCAGAGGTGTACGAAAGGCGTTTACGGCTTTCATGACTGACAGTGGACGCAACCCACTCATGTGTGTTGGCCCGGCGCGCGGACAAGGTACACCACGGAGGAGGCATCGTTGTCGTTTCAGCGTAGTGGCGAAAAAAGAGTCAACGAGGCTGTGCGCTTCACTACGAGTAACACTGTGTTCTCTACATGATGATTTGGACGAGAGATCGAGCGGAGAGTTGTTGGCCGAAAGGCCCACCTGGGATGAGGCCTGATGGAGTTTCCTTTTGGCGTCCCAGAAAAGCGCCTTGTCTTGCCTAAGTCTTCTTCCAAGGCCAAAAGGTCGGGAGGCGGCGGAGTGCGTTGGCCATCTTGCAACGGAGAAGCATCGTCGTCGTTGGCGACATGTACGTCCCGGTCTAGGCCAGGCGTGCAGCGGTCGTCGCGGATGGTCGGGATAGCAGCAGGAGAGAGCACAGCATCCAAGGTCAGAGCGATGAGTGAAAGGGCAGCTTCCATCGTAGGGAGAAAAAATCGGAAAAATCCAAATTCCTGGCCGAAAGGCGGGACACGAGGTGACGCGTAGGAACCTCTGGAGGAAAATGAATGCAGAGACTGACCACGTTCTAGCTTATATAGAGAGGGCTGCACATGCGCAGTGGATCATGCAAGCAGGCGGCTACAAGCAACTTAAAAACCTCCAAGGAGGCATTAATTGAGGACAATGTAATGCTAAATTATCAGGTTAATATGTTTGGCAAACAAAGAAATTATGTACTCAGAGCAGTATCCAACAATCTCCATCATCATCCCAATATTGATTAATTTGGACGAATTTCTGAATACTGCAGATAGACTTAACAACTAAAATGAAACTCTGAAAAACGAACTGAACAAATGATGGAGTAGCAACTTTGAGGAAGACGAGCTACATTCTATTGCAACAGTGGTTGATACTCGTTTTAAAGACGCACTCTTTACAACCCCTGTTCGTCGAAATCTTGCAATTGGTAAAGTCGTAAAAAAATGGAAGCTTTTTGCGAGCAACAGCCACCTCCAATGCTTCCAAGTGCTGAAGCAAGTGCATCCGCTTCCTCGACCAATGTAACTGCTAATGAGATGGGTGGCCTAAAGTGCAAGTATTCACTAAATATGTGGACACGAATTAGTGCCAAAAGAAGAGCTTCTGTTGCTTCGAACACAAATGGTCCAAACTTTACTTGCATGATGCAAAAGGAACTACATATTTACTTGGCAGAGCCCATCATCGATGGAGAAAATGAATCCCCTTTTAAATGGTGGAACTGCAATGCTAAACGTTTCCCAAATGTTTCTAAGGTAGCGTTAACCTACCTTTGCATCCCTGCAACAGTGGCAAGGGAGAGGCTCTTTTCTAAGTTATTAGCGAAAAACGCTTACGCTTGAAACCTGGCCGAGCCGAACAATTAATTTTTCTTTCAGCAAATGGAAAGCATCCTTTAAGTTAATTACTTAAATACTCTGTAGGCCTTATAAACTAAGTAGGCCCTGTGGAAAAAAAATTCGAATTTTCTTTCAGTATTAGTGTAGGCATCTTGGTAAAATGAAATAAAAAATTGTTGACATAAATTATAAAACAGAAACCGAAATACCTAGGTTTTCTTTTTGGAAAGAACCAATACCGAATCGAACCGAAAAAATGAATACCACCCAACAATACTAGCTAATGAACGTCATGATATTCAAGTTAATTCCAATAGGGTATAAACACACCGTAATACTGTCTAGCTCATTAGGGTAAGTTTGATAAAATGAACGGCGTTGGGAAGTTGCTTTTGTTAAAATGGGGGTTGTAGCTAGAAGCTGGTAGGTCAGATATAACGAGTAAGCGCAAAATCAATGTTGCCATGATCATCATACACACTTCTTGTTTCAATACATAATTGTCACAATGCATTGTATTTGCAAAAAAGGTAGCTAACTAAGAAGAGTTCTTCTGTTTTTCAACATGCAGCAGAAAAAATGTTGGGGGATTTGATTTCAGTAACCTGCTATTGTTGTCTGAATATGCATGCGTAGAGTGTATTGTGGGATTGTACTCTTTTTTTATGGATGTTGGCAATGGGGCGAAATGTCGGTAAACTTGTCAGCTAAGCCGAGGCCTCTCATAATGATGGTGAATAAACATGTTGGACTAGAAACTGGGGTCCGGCTGTTCAGAGACCTCTAGACATAAAAAAAAAATGATTCTTCCAGAGAACTTGTTCTCGCAGGAGAATCGAAGTTCTCAGAGTAGAATCCGACGAAACTGTGTTACCTATTTTATACAAATGGGATATCTTCTTGCTGTTGGCACCTTGTCATCTAACTTAATTTGCATACAATTCAATTATAATTTATGCAAATTTTACGTCATCTGACCCCACTCTACTCCCCCTATCGCCCCATTCCTATCCACTGTCTTTTGCAGCTGCGCTACAAGAGCGCCAGGGAGGCGGGGGCGGTCGTAAAGGTAACACAGTTTCGTCGGATTCTACTCTGAGAACTTCGATTCTCCTGCGAGAACAAGTTCTCTGGTAGAATCATCATTTCTCATTCGCAGACTCTGACTCACTGTGTTACCTATTTTATACAAATGGGATCTTGATTAAAAAACGTGGCGCTCGGCCAGCTCCTACCTTGTCAACCACGGTGACATGCGACCTGTCCTCGTTGCAGGTGCACGCCGTTTCTGCCAAAAAAACAAGGTCAAGAAACACCTATGATACGCATAGCAACTGCCTGGCAAAACCTGGCGATGATGCCTTCCGGTGGCCCCGGCCCCATGCCGCGACCGGCGTTCGACGCACCCTGACCCCCTAGCTACTCAGCTAGGGTGACGTGGGACCCACACGGGCCAGTGTGTCCAGCCTCCCGTGCCCAGCATGACCAAGCCGCCAGGCCAAAGCTAACAGCACCTAACCTCTGGCGCCATCACAACCAATTATATGCAAATGCACTTAATTCATTCCTACACCAGTCCAACTTACGGCGTTTTCTGCAACTCGACCAATTCCCATAAACGCTGCTCGACGGAAACGCACCATCAACCGAATTGGAAACACCAACTTACAAACACGTCCGACTTGTGCCGTCGGCAAAAGAACAGTGGATAGGAATGGGGCGATAGGGGGAGTAGAGTGGGGTCAGGTGACGTAAAATTTGCATAAATTATAATTGAATTGTATGCAATTTAAGTTAGATGACAAGGTGCCGACAGCAAGAGGATATCCCATTTGTATAAAATAGGTAACACAGTGAGTCGGAGTCTGCGAATGAGAAATAAAAACGTGCAGAACATCAGAATTGTGCACACAGGAACCAATTAGGTAGAAAAATTAAAATTAAAGTGAGCCTCAGTTCCCCCCCCCCCCCACACCAAAAAAAATCAAAATCAATATTAGGCTAGAAATAATTTAGAAAGTCTCTAAGTAAAATGATGAAAATGGTAGCCTAACTCCTAACTACGCCATGTTGCTTCTTGCTACGTGCCTGAGCCAAGGCTCGGTATTTCACTGTGGAATAAACATACAGAACTATCCCCAAGTAAAGGTACATGCGAGATAGAGGTAAATGTGAGTGTTATATGAAGGCAGGTGTGTTTTTTGAGCTTCTGAGCCCTGTGAAAGTTGTGATAACTACCCAAAACAAAAAAAAAACAAAAAACTGGTGTGACAGAAGCCACAAAGTTTTCAAAAAAGGTCAACCTTAGAAATAGTGATTTCAGTCACTGACGAAAGGGCCAACAAGATTAACCCTGTTAACTAGCCACAGCACAACACCCTTTCCAAGTTGTGCCACGACTTAACTGTTTCTCATCTTGAAAATAACTAAAAGGTTATGGAAATGTAAATACCTGATAATCTGAGCCAGGAGACGAGTAGCGTAATCTCTGAGAGCCCAATGATCATTGGTAGGATTAATTGAAGCTGCCAGGGGTTCCAAAATGCAATAAATCAAACCTTGAGTTAATAAACTCAACTAGAACAAAAATGATAAGCTGGTTAAAAACATTGCAGAAAGAAAGCATGGCTAAAATACAAACTCAAGTTGTTTCACATACAAAAGACTACATGAACAAAAAATAATGCCAGTAGCAGTTCGAAAGACTACCGTGTGAGTACATTTAAAAAAAAAAACTTTTAACCCTTTAAGCAATATAAACGTACATATACGGCAGCAACGATGTGGCCCAAATGGAGTAACAACGTACTCCATTTATAGGAAACTACGGGTCAAAAAATGCTATTTTTCGGTAAAAAAATCGACACGAGAAAAGCTGAAATTCGCTACCGATAATGTGCATCGATTTCTGTAATCAAAACGTTGTTACTGATGTCTATAATTTTATAAAAAGCACTTTAGTTTAGTCTCACTAAAAAAAGCAAAAAATGTAGTCGTCATTCTTTCCCCCCAAAATTACAAAGCAGAAAATAGGTTATTTTCGATCAGCGGTAGCAGGCGAACCACTTGACTAGGCACCGCCATCTTGGATTAGGTGGAAAGCGGGAATTTCCCTCTATCCAGGTCTCTCAACATATTTTCTAGATGCCCATTTGGCGTTTGGCCAATCAGGCTTATTGTATTAGGTCTTTTCTGGCTGTTTCATGCTTGCTTTCCAAAGCATTTGAAGATCGCGGTCCCTTGTTGGCCAGTTGGCACCACGTGACCGATTTGGCGCGCTCTCATTGGCTGATGCAAAATTTCAACGTGTCCGCTGTCGCTCGCTTCGGATTTCAAGTGAGTGCTTGTGTTCAGTTCGTCATTGAAAATCACGAGAAAGATGATGTTTCATAACATTAAAAAATTAAATCAGCAGCAACGAAGCACAACTAAAACGGAAAAGGAGCCTATAAACCTTCACACAATCGCTTATCAGGTGGGAACAACGATTTTTAGCCTAACTAATGCTTGACAAACGCTGACTTACGGACGTGTTTTATCAACAAGGAGATTTTCAATTATGGGTTGTTACAGTCCGTGGTTAAAAATAAAATGGTTCTCTGAAGCTATTAACACTTTCACGCCTGACCTTTTTATTTTGAATGCAGCCTGACCGATTTGGCATTTACGAAAAATATCATTTCAAGCTGTGCAGTAGGGCTCAAGAATTTAAAATATAGTCACTTATCTCAGAAAAGTATACTTTAAATGGTGAAGCATTCAGAAATGTTTTACAAAAATTAGTACTGGCACAGTAAGCAGCGAAACAATGTTTGAAAAAACTTACAAAAACGCAAAAGTTCAACATTGTTGGCCGCCATTTTGTATTCAGCTAAGCACCTTTATAACTTCCAACAAACATTTCACACAGCTTTGACTAGTCAGTGCTGCCATCTAACAACCGATGTGTGTACGTCTGATGCCAAACACATTCAGTTTACGGACGACAACACCGACGACCCAACCATTCCCCTTGCGTCACTACTCAAAACAGTAGAAGAGACAGTCCCGGACTTTTTTTTGTACAAACCGTCCCAGTCCGCCGACGCACGTCTTACCAACAGAGGACTCAAAACTAGCTTTGGATTTGCCCTTAGCGACAAAGACGCCAAGTCCCGCAGCCTTCTAGGCCAATCAACAACATTACTGACTTGTCAACTCCGGAACGGCGGATCTCTTTTGGGCAAGGGTGAGCCCTTACAACTGGACATGGAACCCCCAGCCCCCCGGCCCGGCCGTTGAGTCAAGCTTTATCCGCCCTTTCGGCGACAGCGCCACCAACCCAAGAAACTTTGACACATACTCAGAATGCGAGTTTCTCTGTCTGCAGTGAAGTCAAACTGGATTTTAAAACCGCCTTCCCCATCCCCAAACGAGTTGAGGTCCTCTCTTTCGTTTTAGACGACGACGACAAATGCTTACGCTTGAGCTTACGGGCCGCGTCACAAGCCGACGTGCTGAACACGACAGTCAACACACTATGCGAGAAACTCTCGGCCGACGCCAGCCGCGAAGAAATTCGTAACCTTTCGTCCCTCATCACACAACTTTTTCAAAAAGCAAGCTTTGCCACCTGCCATTCCCTAAACTGGGCAACATGGGCTTTGTTCAATAACACGCTACTTTTAAGAGAATCAGCTCTCAAATCCGCCAACAACCTCAACGAATCAACAAGGTATCGGCTTCGGAATCAACCGCTTCATGAGTCCGACACCCTTTTTCGCGGATTGAACCCGACTCTGGCACCTCACGTTGACATCTCTTGTAAGCCCAAACCCTTTAGTCAAGAAAAATCATCCTTTGGTCCATTCAAGACAAACAAACACAAAATCCTCAATCCCCATCCGAAGACTGGAACAAACCATCAACTTCCATAAAGTCTTCATGGAACGACAACTCGAACAATCACAAGAACCAGCCCTTTCGGCCTGAACAGCAGTCACGTTCCCGTCCCAATCAACGGAGCAACCAAACATGTGCCGCAACCCCCGGCTGCCGCAGCTCCCACCGCAAACAATGACTGCCCCCGGCTCTCCTGCTTCCCAGCTTGAACAAGTTAACACGCACGTTCCTGTCGGATCCACCTCTTGCGAACACCCCTCGGAAAAACTTCACGTCATCTGTTTCAGAATCCCTTTCGACCGAAATTGCACTTCTTGCAAAACGAGCAATCATCAAACGCCACAACCCAGGGTCGGGGTTTTACAGCACCATTTTCACCCGACCAAAGAAATCAGAAGGCCTAAGTCTCACATTCAACATGAAACCTCTAAACAAGCACATCGTAACCCTAACTTCAAAATGGAAACGTTGGAAACCATCCGTCAATCCTTCAAACAAAACGACTGAACAATCACCATAGACCAGGAGGATCTTCACGTCACTTCACCCATCCTCAACGAAATTTTTTCGGTTCATCTACGACGGCCATGTCTTCGAATTCCGCTGTCTGCCTTTCGGTTTGAACGCAGCACCAAGAATTTTCACGTTGGTTCTGAAACCAATTCTCGCCCACCTACACCAGAACCAAATCCAGGCGAGCGCATACCTCGACGACTGGGCCCTCCATAATCAAGACCCGCTCCGTCTCGAACAAAAAAACAGGGACCACACGATCCACCTTCTAAACCAGCTGGGGTTCGCGTAAACCAATCCAAATCACGCCTCACTCCGGAACAGGCCTTCACGTTCCTAGGTGCCTCATTCAATCTTTCATCAGCCACAATCTCACCATCACTCGAAAGAGTCCAAGACCTCCTACGCCACATACGCCAATTTCAAAACCAACAGACCTTCTCCCTCCGAGAACTAAACTGCCTTATTGGGAAGATGGACTCAATAGCAAACCTAATACTTTACGGCCGCTGGATGGTAAGACCCTTTCACCACCACAACCGGATCGACAACTGGTCAAACCCTCAACTCAACCCAGATCAACAATTCCCTTTTCACAAAGACTTTCCCCGAGAAAGTCTCCTTTGGTGGACGGAAGCCACGAACCTAACCAAGACAGTACTACTTCACGCACCCCACCCCCCAAACTCGTATTCATCGACGCCTCGAACCACGGCTGGGGAGCCCACCTGAACAACTTAGAAATTTCAGGCACTTAGCAGAAAGACAAATCACGTCACATCAACTTCCTAGAACTTCGTGCAATCCATCTGGCCTTGCATCACTTCCTCCCAGACATCAGAAACCAAGTAATCAAAGTACAAGCTGACAACACCACAGCCCTGGCTTACATAGGGAAAGAAGGTGGAACTAAGCCCAGACTACTCCACAACCTAACCTCCGAGATCCTCAACCTCTGTATCTCGAACAACATAACACTACTTCTCCTTCACATTCCAGGGAACAGGAACGTAATTGCGGACTCTCTTTCTCGCCGAACACCTCCAATGGGAGAATGGTGCCTCAAGAAATCCATCTGCTAATATCACTTCATGACATGGGGAACACCAATGTTAGACCTATTCACCACGAGGAACAATGCCAGACTTCCCCATTACATCAGCCCGATCCCGGAGAACAAGCAACGGCAGTCGACGCTCCGACATTTCCATGGCACAACCTTTACGCATGCCTGTTCCCACCATTCACATTCAAACTCCTTCCACAGGTACTGCAGAAAATGTAAGAAAACCAAAGCCTCTTCCTCCTCATAGACCCCTTCTGGCCTCGGCTCCATGATTCCCACACCTCCTGTCTGTACTAGTCGACACCACAAGAAGCCTCCCTCTTCTTCCAGATCATCTGTCTTAACAAAAGGGCTCAAAACTCCAGCCAAACCTATCAAACCTAAACCTTCACGCGTGGCTACTATTATCAAACTTCTCAAAAAGGCTGGAATTCATCAAGAGGTTGCCATCCGAATCGCCTCAAAAGCCACCAGAAACTGAACAAACAAAATGTAGGATAGCCACTGGGCCAAATGGTTTTATTGGTGCTTCGCAAGGGAAATTAATCCAATCGACCTCTCTCTACCCGAATTATTAAGATTCTTCACTGACCTTTTCGACATCGACAAGCTCAAAGGCTCTACAATTCTTGTCTACCGCTCAGCCCTAAACTGTCTTCAAGGCAGCAGACAAAACCAAACTTCTCGATGAGTACCGAATTTCAGCACTCCTCCACTCCTTCGAAAACGAACGGCCCACAACGAGAAGACTCATTCCAGACTGGGACTTGTCAATCGTCCTACAATCCCTAATAGAAGCTCCCTACGAAACGATGCAAGACAGCTCTCTTCACCTCCTAACCAGGAAAACTGTCTTCCTCGTACCACTCGCAGCAAGCGACCGCTGTTCCGAAATCCAAGCTCTATCAGCGGACCCAGCCTACTGCATCTTCGGCCCAAACTTTCCGTCAGAAACACTTCACCCGAGAGCAGGATTTCGTACCAAAACACAGAAGCCATCTGAACCACCAAAACCCATCATATTTCCAGCCCTCTCCAATTTAACAGGGGACGAACCTGAACGCCTACTATGCCCCGTCCGAGCACTCCGCTTCTATCTCACCAGAACCCAACACGAGGATATCCGTAGAGGTAGAAACCAACTTTTCCTGCCTGTAGACCTTCAAACAGGAGAAACTATGATCTCCCGTTGGATAAGGAAAACTATCGACATCGCCTACGACAAAGCCCAGTTGAGCAGGGAAAAAGCAACAGCACACAAAGTCAGAGCGATTTCAGCATCATGGGCACATCACAACGCCATTCCAATAGAAGAGATCCTACAGGCGGTTTCCTGGCGCCACTCAACGACATTCACCTCCCACTACCTGAGGAACATGTCAAGAGAAGTAAAGGGACTAGGACCAATCATCGCAGCCAAAACTGTAGTTAAGCCCCCTTACGCACATACAGAACAAAGCAGAAGCAAGCCATCCCATGATGAAAGCAAGCCAACCATAGAAGGAAGCCATCCATCCATAGAAGGAAGTAAGAACCCTCATAAAAACAACGGTGCTTTTCAGGGGCACCAAACCCTACAAAAAAGAGTTTCAAATTCCTGTTTCATCACCATGTTCTGAATAAAGTACAAATTTTTACATTAACAAAAATTTTGGGGGAACGCCTGCTTGCATCCCGGGGCGCCCCGTCAGATCGGTGCCTGCAACCGCGTTTGACGAGGTCAGCTGATAATGCAAAATTATCAGGTTAATGTTTGGCAAATAAGAAAGAACATTTTGCCGGCCCTCAGCCCAGGCGGCTAAAAATGGTTTCCTTTGTACCTAAAACATACTTAAACAAAGGCCCGCCCAGCCTCCCCTCTCGAGTCACCGCCTGACAGATTGAGAGGAAAACGAATGACGGAAGCAACCAGGCTCCCTCTTTTATAGAGGAGGACTGCGTCGCGCAGGCGCAGTGGGAACATGCAAGCAGGCGGCAACACGCAACCGAAAAACCTCCAGGAAGACATTCCATTGAGGACAATGTAATGCAAAATTATCAGGTTAAGTACGTTTTAGGCAAAAAAGAAACCATTTTTAGCCGGCCGGGCTGAGGGCCGGCAAAATGTTCTTTTTAACTCACTACCTTAAGGGTTAAAGTTCACTGAACTGGCTAAATGCAAAGTTTACAGTAAAGAAACACAAGGACCTTTGGACATACGTCATTGCAGACATAAGTCTACCAATAATCCACGAGTCTTTAGTCCCACATTATCGTCTATGTGCTAATTATAACTGTAGTCGTAATTAAAACACGACCGATTCCCGACATCATTAAACACTAAGCTTTAGAAGTTAGTTTCGTTTCTGAAATATTCAAGGAAAATTCAGGGAGGAAACAATAAATTGCTTATTGTTATGTCTCAGAAGTTAAGAGTCCTTCAGAGAAACGAGCAATGAGTTTCTGCCAAAAAATTCTAATTTATTATGTACTATACGTAATTAATCATTTATATTACAGGAATCAATCAGTACTTACATATGGTTTTGGTCCTAAATACAATGCTTTATTGCTAATTAAGGAGCTCACGGTGTAAAGTAGCTTGGTGAGTTGGGTAAGATCATGGCTCACCTTTTTAACCTGTAATTAATGACAATATGAACAGCCATTACTAGTCTAGCGGCCAAGGGCAACAATCGTGCACTTCCGGAAAAAGGCATGAAATTTTGAGAACTAATTTTATAGATCAAGAACAACATTTTTGGATATGGTGCCCACTTAAGGCACTTCCGGTTTAGCATCATGACATCATCAAAGATGGCCGCCACATCATTTAACCCAAAAAATGCGTATCTCTGTAACCAATTACCCAATTTTAATATTGTATAGCTCGTTGGAAAGATAAAATTATAACTAACCAAAAATGTCTGATGACACAATGACACAACTCGCACAGGTTAAGCGGTACAGCCTCTGGAACGCGATATTGCGTGAAATGTTGAAAAAAACACAAAATATAACTATTTGAACCTTAAGCTGCAGATTTTCTTTTCCTTGAACATTATCTATATTTTATTTTAAACATCACGTTGACATCGAAATGCATTAAGCCTAACTGGAAAACTGCGCATCCTCTTTTAAAATAATACAATAATGGAATGAACAAGAATTTTAAAACTCAACTGTTTGTTGATCAGAATGTCATACCAGGTTGTCGCTGCTAATCAAAACACATACCAGAACCTGACGACTAGCCCGAAATGCACATGCTTAGGATTATCTGATAGGTGGAGATCTATTCTTGCCATCAATCCTAACCGAAATCGTTTAAATTAGACAGGGATTGTCCTATACCCATTTAAAGGTAAAGAGGTAATGGTTTGGCGGCGAAATCGCATGGTATTTTTCGAATTGAAATGCTCTTGCGAGCCCCGTAATAGCCCGAAATATACATGCTTAGGATTTTCTGAAAGGTGGGATCTATTCTTTCCATCAATGCTAACCGAAATTATTTAAATTAGACAGGGACTGTCCTACACCCATTATTTTAAAGGTGACGAGGTAATGGAGCAGCGGCGAAATCTTACGGTGATTTTCGAATTCGAAATGCTCTTGCAAGCCCCGTAATAGCCCGAAATAGACATGCTTAGGATTTTCTGAAAGGTGGAATATACATTCTTTTCATTAATCCTAACCGAAGTTTCTTGGCCGAAAAACAAATATAAGCATTACAATGGCACTTTGAAATTGAAACAAGCCACTACACCAATTACAGCTGCACCTTTAAACGGGAGTAGGACGGTCCCTATCTAAGCTTAACAATTTCGGTAAAGATTAGTGGAAACAATAGCTCCCCATCTTTCACAAAATCCTAAGTATGTCCGTTTCGGGGTATTAGAGGGCTCGCAAGAGCATTTTGAACACGGAAAATCACTGCAACAACCAATGAAAAAAAGGAGAATTCATGGAAATTAACCCTTTGAGAGCTGAGTTTTTTTTTATATCTCCAAAAAAGTAGGGGTAACCTGGACGGGGCTCGAACTAGCAACCTGAAGGAGCTGTTAAACGTGAGGCACACGCCTCTACCAACTCGGCCACGGCCGTCTCTAGAGTCGGCTTGTTAAGGGAACCTAGTATTGTTGTCATTCCTGCATTGTTGGCCATCTCGCGCGTAGTAAGGACTCTGTTTTTAATACTTCAACCTGTGCTTGTGTTTGGCCCGAGATTTTCTAGGGTTTAGCACTCAAAGGGTTAACTTGTGTTTTGAAAAATTCTTTCTTAACCCTTTGAGAGCTGAGTTTTTTTTTATATCTCCAAAAAAGTAGGGGTAACCTGGACGGGGCTCGAACTAGCAACTGAAGGAGCTGTTAAACGTGAGGCACACGCCTCTACCAACTCGGCCACGGCCGTCTCTAGAGTCGGCTTGTTAAGGGAACCTAGTATTGTTGTCATTCCTGCATTGTTGGCCATCGCGTGCGTAGTAAGGACTCTGTTTTTAATACTTCAACCTGTGCTTGTGTTTGGCCCGAGATTTTCTCGGGTTTAGCACTCAAAGGGTTAAGGGTGATATATTTTAATACGATTTTGGGGTTCAAGGGTTGATTTTCTGTAAAAGACGTATATCACCTTTCCCGTCAGGAATTGTGTGCTGACCGTTTTTGCTTCACATTATGCTTTTGATTTGTTGAGGTCAAGTACTTACAGCCAGAAAATAGGTTTTTTTTTTGGGGGGGGGGGGGGGCAAAACCCCCCCCCCCCCCCCCGGGGGGGGGGAGGAGGGTCTACCTGTTACCATAACTATTTTTTCCAGCTACCCTTCATGTGCCATACCAAATTTCATGATTTCACAAGACAGTGAACAATTAACCCCCTAGCCAGCATACTATATTGAATGATGTGCAGTAATTTCATCTCGTAATAATTTGGCAACAGTACCATCTGTTTAACATTGTTAGGAATTGTTGGAAAGGGAACGAAATTTAGAACAATTCGTATGATAGGGATTAATGTTTTTTATTAGCTTGTTTAGCTGTTATTTGAATTCAAATGTGATAATACCATTACCTATTGAAAATCACTTAAAATTTACATTTTTTTGAGCTGTACCTCCAAACCTGTCGAAGCTCTGTTAATGTATCATAGGATCTTATTTGTGGCTTACAAAACTATCTTTTCAACAAGCCATAGAAAATTGTAATTGGTCTGCCGGTTACCGAGATACAGCTGTTGATATCAAACTCTATAGTAAATCTGTGGCGGCCATCTTTGATGACGTAATGAGGGCAGACCAGAAGTCATACATGTGGGCACCATATCCAAAAATGTTCCATTTGCCACAGTAAAGATATTCTGAAACTGTCATGCTTTTTTCCAAAAGTGCACGATTCGCCTAAAATTTGGCTCATAGCCGCTTAGCTATACTGCAATACATTGAAGCAATACACTAATAACAAACAGAAAAAAAATCAAGGCCAGCTTATGTTTCTTCGCTAATGTGATCCAATATGTAGCATTCAATTTACTAAGCCGGATAGATTCATTAACTAAATACCCTGTTCCGATAATTCAGCAGGACAACTATGGACGGACGTGGGCACGCGCCCAAGGTCATGAAAAATGTGTTTTGGCTAGATATCTAGATATCTGAATTGGCCGTACGTGCCAAACAGAAGGAAGCTCCACTTCCTTCTAACCTCTGTCATATTTAATGAATGCCAATTAATATGAAGCCTTATACTTTTTATTAACCCTCTGGGCCCTAGAAGCCGATATATCGGCTTTACATTATATACGTTTGAGTTAAGAAAAGAAAACCTTAGAGCCCAGAGGGTTAAGAGAAGTCTTCCAGTACACAGCTATGTTTGGAGTAAGATATATTTTATTTGAGTAAATATCTTGAGTGCCAGTAGGGATAAAGTTGTTAAGTATTAAACATTGCTTGATGAAGTGTGTTGCTAAGTAAAACCAATAAGGTGTCGTGGAAAAATTGTCTAGCACATATTTCAGTCCTGCTTTTCACCGTTGTCTTCTGGTTGACTTATATGGGTCAACATTTAATAAGGTTATATGCCTAGTCACTAAACCCAGTCAAAAATAACGAAAACGCAAACGTCTTTTACAAACTAGATAATTTACGCTGGAGATAAACTGTTTGAATGTGAAAAACGTGTTGCTGCACGCCATTGGTTTTGAGCCCAGTTAATCGGCATATCATCCACAAAAGAGTACTTAAGTTTACGAAACAATTATTAAGAAAGAATTATTGTAAGTGAGATTAAAAAGGGAAAGCCAAAGGCTCGCAAGAAATAACTAAATACAGATCAAAGACTGTCACTCACGTAAAACCAAAATTCGTCAAAGTTCCACAATTCAAACTTGCAAATTTTCGACTATCTACTGATAGTCTTCTTGGTGATGGTTGGTGGTGGGTACTGATGTTGTGCAAGTCTCACGACTCTTGCCTGAAGAAGCCTATCAGTAGATAGTCGAAAATTTGCAAGTTTGAATTGTGGAACTTGGACGAATTAACGGTATTTTTGATAAATACAGATGCAAACCTATTTACGTTGCTTTTTGGACTTATATGTCAGACTGCCTGAGCGGG
>JAHWFP010132874.1:50248-74026 GCA_023313725.1 Lithobius niger
CCCGCTCAGGCAGTCTGACATATAAGTCCAAAAGGCAACGTAAATAGGTTTGCATCTGTATTTAGTTATTGTAAGTGAGAAGTAAGTTTAATAAGTTTAATAGGGGAGGAAAAAAAGCCTGTGAGTAGCTTGGGAAATCTATTAAATCTATTAGACCCGGTATACGGGGTGCACGGGTAGCTGCGAGCACTGGGGCGTCAGATTCGATAGGCGTCTTGGTCCCAGCTGTACATCTCTGGCTTCGTACCGACCCGGGTTCGATCCTGGGAAGGGAAGTGTATATGTACGGGTTTTTCTCCGGTTGTTTCCCACCCGTTGTACGAGGGTTTCCTCCGGGTTCCTCCCTCCTGCGGCAAAAACAACTGTTTACGATGGTGGTTCCTTCCACTTAACATCTGCCGCTTGGGCCTTCAAAAAGCTGTATAGCTTATTGGCCGACAACGTCTATTCTATTCTATTCTATTCTATACAGGGTGATCCAACTAAAGTGTTACGAGCCGATATCCTGAGAATAATAATGATTTAAATGCAATGATGGGTGTGATGGGCGACGTTTACACGAGAAAAAGGAATGACCTTGAATTAATATTTCAAGGCCATCGTCGTGCTATCTTCCAAACGATATACCATACAGCAAAAAAGTAAATTATAAAGTTGGACGCAAGGATACAATATGATCAACAAAAAAAAAAACAGATTCAAAATCGGATAATAAATAAAATAGTTACGATTCATGATTTATGAAATTACTCGAACTTCAATAATGACTCGCAACTAATTTACGTTGCTGCAAATTTTCGATAGTTAATTAAACACCCGTTGTGTGTTCAAACGCCGACTATCTTCATGTGTTTGAACACATAACGGGTGTTTAATTGACTATCGAAAATTTGCAGCAACGTAAATTAGTGGCGAGTCATTATTGAAGTTCGAGTATTTTCATAAATCATGAGTTGTACACTTCAATGTAAACGATCCTTTAATAGTTACGATGATGTTTAAAAGCTAAATCGGAACATGCTGGCTGCACTGCAGTGAAGCCAACTGCCGAGAAGTTGGCTTCACTGCAGCGCAGCCAGCATGTACCGAGTTAGCTTTTAAACATCATTGTAACTTTTATTTATTATCCGATTTTGAATCGTTTTTTTTTGTTGGTCATATTGTGTCCTTGAGTCCAACTTTCTGATATACTTTTTTGCTGTATCGTATCTCGTTTGGAAGATAGCACGAGGATGACCTTGAAATATTAATTCAAGGTCATTCCTTTTTTCTCGCGTAAACGTCCCCCATCATTGCATTTCTATCATTATTATTCTCTCATTAGCCATTCTCAGGATATCGGCTCTTAACACTTTAGTTGAATCACCCTGTAGAATAGTAACCACAGTGGGGTGATGTCATGCAAACGTAATATTTCTAGTAAGGCTTTAATAGTCAAGGAATACAAAGCACAGACGCACCAGCAAAAGGCCATTTAAATGTGAGTTGTTACAACTCTTACACCATAGACATTCTAGAGAAAGCGTACAAATGTGTAGTACAGTAACCATACAGTTACTACACCATAGGGAAATACCACATAAATGTGAAGTGTATGGAACAGCATATAGTGTCCCAGCATACATTACGCAAACAGTTACAACTGTGGAAACAATTTATATGTGTATTATATGATAGTACTGCATGGGAATACAGTACTCACATTGCCCACACTGGAGAGAAACCAAACAAGTGTAAGACAAGACAAGTGTAAAACAAGTGTATATGGTAAGACATAAGTGTGCCTACAGCAATTAAGCCTAGCATTTTTATAACATCATCATGATGTAGGGCTGGTACTTTCCGGTTTTATAGTTATCCGTTTAACCGGTTTTTTTTTCCGGTCGGTTACACGAAAACCGCTTTTCCGTTTTCAGCAAAAAATACAGTCAAAAAAATATCACCCCTGTGTAATACATTAATAAAAAACAAAGCTGAAAAAAAAATATGATTTAGGCCTTGGTAAGACAAGCACAATTATTGACTACATGTTGCATTTTTGAATTTAAACTAGAAGAAAGTTGACGTTGATAAATTTAAGTACTTACTTTATCAAGAATTTTGACTTTATGTAGCTTTAAAATTTCTACAAGATGGCTTAGGTCTATTTACGACAACGTAAGCCAAAAACAAAACAGCAAAATTTAGCACTATGTTTTTATTAATGTTCCATTCATTTCAAATTATGAGTCAGAAAAATTAGCATGTTTGCGTTTTCGGGTAGCAACGCATTTCGTTTACGTGTTATGACGCCGCTTCCCTGCCGTTCGTGCTAGGTATAGAAGAGTCCACTTCTCCATGACGCGGGGAGGGCAGATGCTGGCCAGCTTGTCTTTAACTGGCTCGTGTACACGCTGGCAATCAGCAGTTTGTTTCGAAGAAAGTAAGCAGCTTCTATGGGACAACAAGCCCATGCGGATTATTTGTAAAT
The DNA here is from genome assembly GCA_023313725.1 of Lithobius niger. Lineage (NCBI taxonomy): Eukaryota > Metazoa > Arthropoda > Chilopoda > Lithobiomorpha > Lithobiidae > Lithobius > Lithobius niger. The sequence continues at coordinate 52,719 of JAHWFP010132874.1, forward strand.
AAGCTGCCCCCTACCCACACCGATTTTTTTTCACTGATTTTGAGTGTTTGGATTAGTATGCCTAAATGACGACACTTGGCTATTTTTGGCTCGTTCACCGCAGATTTTGAATGGTGCCCGCAGCAAACGTTTTTCGGATATGGGTTTTATAATCCGTGTAACCGAACGTGGAACGGTTTCCGGTTAACCGTGTAACTGATCCCAGCCCTATCATGATGATGCAAGATCGTGAACACACTAGTAGTGGATGCATTAAGATTCGCAAAACTTGATGGCACGAGTTATAGGTGTCGAAAATTTGATGCAAAATAATTTTTATTGGAGCACGGTTATTTAGTTTTATGGTTTTACAGAAACCGAAGTTGTACCTATTGCACAAGAGGAGGCAACAGGAATAACCTGCCAATATAATTTTAGAGAATCCAGAGCCTTAGCGACAATTGCCCTAGCTTTAGAACCTGATATTAAGACTTCAGAACCTCCTCAACTGCAAAGGAGGCATGGGAAGTCTTAGCTGCAGTGTAAGCGCCGAAATGACAATTCCGTATCACACATTTAAGGATGGAATTTGTTATTTTGAAGATGGAACACAGTGAGATCACGGGCAAGTATCTTTCACGTGTATTTTTGCGGATGCTGGTAAAGATATACTAGATGACTTGTGGTTTGCCTTCCAATTGGGATTCTGTAGTCGAGAGACTCTACACTTTGGAAGATTACAAATTTACCCCTGAAGTTCATTACTAAATGAAGACGAATGATGAAACCGGATGGACGTAATCACAACCGATGATAGCCTGAACCTCATCAATGCAAGAAAAAGCATACAGAATTCAAAGACAGTATCCAAGAAACAAGGGTGGTTGAGGCTGAAGCTGTCAAAACTTGAAGAGTTCTAATCGAAGAAATTATTCCAGTGGAAGATGATTCAAGTGCTATTCATGTACGGGCTATGGACATTGTGCCAGAGATTGTCCGACTGACAAGCAGGTCCAGATCTCGAGAAGCTCCACATTGAAGCAATTGTCAAGACAAAGACGACATTTTCAAGCGCAAGCAGTATTTGAAGAGACCATAACAATTTCTGTAAACGAGGTGCAGTGAACTCGATACAGCTGCCAAGCACCTTTTTTGTAACACAAGGGAAAGGTTCACGAGCTTAACCGAAGTTAAGTCAAGGATTTGTGATACAGGTGATATCAGACTAACAGCTACCGTTGATAGAGCAGGAATCTAAATGACATAACTGAATGTGAAGTTTGTTCCAAACATGAGGAGCCGCCTCATTGTTGATGTAAAGATTTATCAGTAGAACCACTTGGGGTTAACAATTTTCAAGGAGAGCCATATATGAAAGTACCTTTGAAAGGACAAATTTTCATAGTAAGAGGAAAGCTGATTCTGTAAGATTCCTCAAGCAAAGTTGCAGAAGATGTTGAAGACATCTCAAGAGACACTTAAAGAAGAATCGTACGCAACCATGACAGACAAGCGATGACCTGTTCGCCTTATTCCAGTAAAGAAAGAAAGAAGCGGCACCAGGGTCGCAAACAGATACCATGATGTGGCACGAGTGTTCAGGTCACATTAATTGTCAAGCCCTAAGTAAGACGGTCAAAGATGAATACGTTAAGAGATATTTCATCGTTATCAGCAAATACACCTTTATGTGAGGAATGCAAACTAGAGAAATCAACTCGCAAAACAGTTCTCGCTGTCAACGAAAGAATCGCCAAAGCACCATTGGATTTGGTTCACCCAATTAGCGACTATCGCCTGTTACCTCAATGGCCGGCACCAAGTATTTAATATAATTCGTCGATGATTACACATGGAAATGCTCCTTTCATCTTATGAAGACGAAAGACGAAGCGTTCAACAAGTTCAAAGTTTTCCTGTCACAAGCGGAAGAGAAACAGGAAGAAAACACTACTCTGTACCGATAACTGAATGGAATTTTGTGCCGGTTATTTCCAAAATGAATTAAATTTGTCCAGGCATAAGAGCAGAGAGAACTAACATCTACAGCCCTGAAATGAATGCAGTAGCTGAATGACTTAACATGACATTATTGGCTACAGTCAGAACTTTACTGATTTCTGCCAAGTTATCAAGAGAATGGCGAGACGAGCATATTCTCCACGCAGCTCGTGAGAAAAATAATAGTTGCATATTCCGGTATTAATGGAGACATACCCGATGGACTGTACTTCAATAGACAACTATGCGTAAGCTGTAAGAGATGCATAGGATCGGTGTTTCATTTATGATGAACAATATCCCTGCACCAAAATACGGCCTAGAGGAAGATTATGCATACTAGTTCATCATGCCTTTCGTAGGAGGATGTAGAAGAGGATGTAGAGGAAGAAGAGGATGTAGGATTTGGTGTCCTGAGGAAAGAATGAAGAACCGTGAAACAAAAGAGCGTCAGATTGCGAATCGGCAGACGCATTATGGAATGCGAAGAAAGAATTCATCAAATTTAATTTAGAAGAAACCTCTGCCTCACAAATCAAGAGGAAACGTTAGGGGAAGAACTCCAGAACCTACTATTGGCAAAGAAGCCACAACCAATAGACTGCCTACAGCAGAAATAAGAAGGAAACCAGCCCAAGAACAGCCTACTGATGAACGAAGTAAGAAACCAGCCCCAGGTTGGGAACGAGAAGTAGCCATCCGTCAAACAGGGGTGGAAGCTGGATGGAAAAACGAATATTTATTATCGTTGCCAAGGAAGTCCAAGACAACATTCAGTGATGGATGATGGTAAATTTTGTGTGAAGAACCAAATACCGGAATGTGAACTCTTATTTTTCACATGAGCTGCGGTGCTAATAAACCTGGCCCACCATTCTCCTGATAACTTGGCAGAAATCAGTAAAATTGTGATTGTAGCCAACAATGTGCTGTTAAGTATTTCAGCTACGTCATTCATTTCCAGCTAAAGATGTTGCTGCTGAGACTGCAAAATCACTGTCAAGTACAGAAGTGTAAAGCCTGCCAACTTGGACACAGAGTCCTACGTATATTAGTACTTAGAAGTAAAGAGCCCTACTTCATCAGCAAATGAAAAGTGATTAAGGCAAGTATGAAGTACATCAAATCAGGAATTGCATCTGAAGCATTTTGTGCAGAAGTGCACATACCTATAAATTATGAAGATGCTGTCAGGTCGCCCAAAGCTAAAGAATGAAAGAAAGCTATGGAGGAATAGATGAAGACTTAAAGGAAAGGAAAGTCAACACATGAGTCAAGAAAGTCATTGGAACTAGATGGGTTTATGCCGTAAAGCAAAACACCAAAGACAGCCCTACACCATGCAAGATTAGTCGCACACCCAGGAGAAAGGTTTTAATTTCTTTGAAACCTTCTTACCAGTGATAGCATTCACCTTAGTGAGCGTCCTACTAGTCGCATGTTAGGATCAACTGCCTCTTACACATCAAGTGTGCATACTGTATGGAAATCTACAAGAAGACATGCATCTCGACCAGCTACTGGTTTCAGCACTATAGGAGGAATCGCATGGAAACTGCCCAAAGCCCTGTACTGATTGCATTCGTCAAAGACAAGATGGTTTGATGAACTTGACTTGACAATTTCAATATTCATAGACTTGAAATTCAAGAAAAGTAAGGAAGACAAGCTGCATTTACGCATACAAGATGAGTGCCATAGTCCTGGTCTCCATCAATAGTTTCGCTATTTTTGTCAAGGATAAGTAAAAGAGGAAGTCGTGAGTCTGATTGCCCTTGAAGATGATGCAAAGAATCTAGGCAAATTAATTAAGATTCTTAGGAGCAGAATTCGAGAAGAGAAATAGACAATGGCCCATGCACCAGAGAAGTTATATCGAGGAACTGACCAAACACTTTGAATTAGAAGATTCAAAGGACGTCTACGTACCTGTGGATGTCGGGACGCAACTGACATCGTAAAGTAAGCAGAAGATAGAGGTGTTGGATAGTCCATGGCCCGAGAACCCTACAAGATATTTTATTCTCAATAACGGCCCTCTCACAGCACAACTGCTGCCCTAAACTAGAACATTGGAGAATGTTACAGCGAATCCTGGAATACGCAAATGCAACCAGAAGAAGAATGCAGTGGAAGAATTCTCTAGCACAGTTTTCAGTCGCGCATTTAATGCGTCTGCCGGTTGACTTATAGCCAATTTCACTGTTCATTTGGGCCGCATATGGGTCTAAATTTCATAAGGTTGTAGGCCCAGTCACCCAGCAAGACGCCTAGTCCAAAATAAAAAAAATGCAAATGTGCTTTGCAAATTAAATAGGATGTTGTCTCTGGTCCTGGTGATGGGAACCAGCTATGAAAGACTCCGGTTCCGGTGAATTCTTTCGAAAAAGTCAATTCACTAAAAAATCACACACATTTCCACAAACTAGACACTTACTCCTATGTCCAGCAAATTTTCGACAACTGACTGTTGTCATCATCAGGCTTTTATAAAAGCCTGATGATGACAACAGTTAGCTGTCGAAAATTTGCTGGACATAGGAGTACGTGTCTAGTTTGTGGAAATGTGCGTGATTTTTTAGTGAATTGACTTTTTCGGAATTTCATCATGTTCCACAGTACGAACTTCAACGAAGTTTTTCGTGAGGTGAATTCTTTGAAAAGTAGGCCTTGACCTTGTTAAAGTCAACTTAACTTGCGTAACCAAACTTAAACCAACCTAATCCAAGCTTACTTAAAACCTACTTTTTGTTTGTAGTGATCCATACTCGCAGAACTATGGTCCCGGCAACGCATCCAAGATAGGTTTGAAACAGTCACGGACCAACCGCGACTACAGACACTGCGAACTAGACAATTTATGCTGGAGATACACCATTTGAATGCGAAGAACTTGCTGCCACATGCCAGTGGTTTTGAGCACAGTAAAATCCTCCACATAAACTAAACATAAATATTCTTCACAAAAAAGTTATTTCAAGTTAAAAACAATAGAACCGTGTATAGTATGTTTAATAAGGGAGAGAGAACATTAGCCTGGAAATCTATTAGCACGCTGCCTGTGGATGTCAGCTCTGAACTAACAAAGAAGCAATTTGAAGACGCAGGATGTTCCTTACAGAGAGTTCGTAGAATCACAGGTATCTCAGAATTGGGACTAGACTGGGATCCAACTGGGATCCAACCCAGGTGAAAAACATTGAACGGCACGCTACCTAAGAGGGACTCCTCATATGCTACATTATAGCATTGGGAATTGTGTGTTGGAAGCATACACTGATGCAGATTGGGTAGGAGATAAAGACAACAGAAAAACGAGGACAAGATACTGTTTGATTATCAACAAAACACCCGTCACTTGGAGATCCACCAAGCAATTATGTACAGCCAATTGGACTATGGAAGCCGAATATGTAGCGCTAGCAGCATGCTTACGAGAAGGCTTGTGGATATGGCGACTACTTGGCATAGTTGCCTTAGTTGGACACAGACACTGAACCTACGAAGATATGGGACATCAACCAGGTGGCCATTCAAAACGCTAAAGATCCTGTAACAAATGTGAAGTCGCGTCATATAGAGATCAAATACCGTATCATCCTAGAAGCAATACAGCGAAGTGAGATATTAGTCGGAATGTATATCAACAACACTGCATAAATAGACATATTCACGAAGCCACAACAAAAGAGCACAACAAATTGCTTGTTGAACAAATGCAACTGAAAGCCGACGTGTATGAAAGATTACAAATACAGAGATAACCTTATTGTGTGCGGCGAAGCCATGCCATGAGTGAGGGATTTGTTGGGAACTTGCCCAGTGGGGGCATCGTGCCCAGCCTTGAACTGTAAACAATATTTGTGCGTGAGCAATTGTTTACATGTGATAACTTTTGCTGCAACACTGTTTGTTGCATTTCTCTTGTAAAGGTCGTTTAGCTATGTATGTGATTGTGAACTGTGATAGTAAACTATTCACTGCACTGAGGCCAGATTTGTGTCACTTATGCTCTGCGTAATGCATAGACTGAACTAACACCAGATATTGAAGTGGGTATCTTAATGTGCCAAAACCAGCTGTTTTCCCACCTGGCCAATCATTTACTGACTGACTTCTCTTCAATTCCTGGCCCTACCTACTTCACGAAGGTAATTCTCTGGTTTATTAACGACTCATCAGAGGAGACGTGCACAAAACAGATTTTCCACTTGCTGCCAAAACTCCTAGTAGAAAGTAGGCTACTGAGCTGCCAACTTAATCAGATTACATTATTAACATGCAGGCTCACCTGGAACCCAGCTCCACACATTTATTACAGACTATAGCGTGCGTGTCAAAATTAAGATCAATTTATTTTCCATTTTAACCCTCAAAATAGAAAATAAAAACGACTAATAAAAAAATGAACTTACTCCAATTGACACAAAATTTATAAGAAAGGGTAATGCTGGAGCAATCTTTGGATTTGTTCTAAGGTCTTCTAATGCAACCTATTTTAAACACAAGAACAGTACACACAAATTAGCCAATCCGTGCCTCCAAAGGAAAATAACACAATCACCATCAAAATAACCGTATTAACATTATACTGTCTCAATACTAACACCACAAGAACTGTCCAAATTATTAGATTCAAAACCAAGCCCAGCCAGTTAAATCTGCCACTAAAAAAAACCAAGTCAGACAACTAAGACATGTAAAGTTATATTTTGGGCATAGGCGCCGAAGCCGGGGGAGGGGGGAGGGGCAGGGGGGCCATGGCCCTACCACTTTTTGCTGGGACCAATAATAGCCCCTCAGTTTTAAGAACCCGGGAGAAAGAAAGCCATTTGTTTTTAGTTATCTTTTCATTTTAACGTTGGTTTTGCATTTTAATTTCTGTTTTTATGAATACACTCATAACACTAGATTCGGAACAACTGAATGCTAAGTGACGGGGCACATGAATCGAACACGAAATGTTGCTTTGCACTAAGCGAAACTACGTAAACAAAAGGCTGTATATCCAACGTGATAGTTTCGTAAGCGAAACTTGCGTTATTCTAAAAGTTATTTAAATTGAGTAACAATATGCTGTATTAATTTCTATACGTCTTATAATACAACTTGAAATGTTCATTAATTTTATGAACAATATGATGTACATTGGAATAAAAAATCTGGCAATACTTCATCGCGGCCAACTCGACCTTGCCCACTATACTAGTGGCGATCACAAACTTGCGATACGTCCCTAACCCCCCCCCCCCCCCTGCCACCCTGACTTACTACTATAAAAATAAATTAGCATTTAAGCCGTCAGCAAATGTCATAAACTAGGAAAAATAGTACAGCAAATCACCTTTATGCACTTACGCTTCATTTAAGTCATGTGATGCAAAATCAACTGATGTGACTCCGACTTAATAGCGTTCAGTCGTAGGTATGCACATATTTGTTGGAGGGAGGGCAAATTCTAGCGCCTCTCCCCCTTTTATGCTCCAGCTAGAAAATGTATGACCACTTTATTTTTAGTGTGCGATTACTTTTCTTGCTTTACGTAAAGTGTTTCATAAAAAAAAAGGTTTTGAAAAAATAGCGAATTCAGATTTTTCCTATGATTTGTACGCCCCTCTGCTCATATTTTTTTTTTTGGGGGGGGGGGGGACTCTTGGTTCATGTCCCCCACCCCTCATTATTAACGTAACTGCTGGCATTTGGTCCCCTCACTTTTTTAAGGGTAGAGGCACCCCTGATTTTGGGGAAGGTGATAACTTGTAGGCATTCCAATTTGCTAGTATTAACTTTGTGCCGGTGGCGGTGACAATTGAATTTTCTCTGAATCAATACTAGCTCTACAATTTTTTAACTCTAAAACCATCCAGCAATATACATTTCAGTATGTAACTGGCAGTTGTTCGGTACTAACCACGCCGATGTATAGAAAGTTGGGAAAAATTCAAAATTTGAATAAAACGTTTTTTTAATGTCAAAACTACTGAATCTACTTAACAATGTCACCAGTTTGTTTATACAAACAAATGCTGCTACAGCTTCTGCCAGTTAAAAAGGTGGGCAAAACAATTTCAATGCTTAATAAAAAGAATATTTATTTCCCTCACCCGAAAAAGCAGCAGGAGATAAATGAAGTGATACAAAGTTACGATGTGGAAACAATTGCTGACGACGCAAGAAACCACACATCAATAGTGACAGAGGAACTTCAACAGGAGGGAAACAATTCAGTTACTGTACCTTCATTAATTCCTCGTCATTTCCTAGAATAGCCGTAGTCATCTGATCATAATATACCATTAACTCTTCTGATACAGATGGTGCCACTTGACCATTACGCTTTCCTGAAGAGTAACAAACAATTACTTAACATTTTGGCACTATTTGGAAAAAAATTTTTGGTGTTATTTGTCAGAATTTTTTCCATAACTTTGCAATCTTGTAGACCAATACAGTTTGCAGATTCTGAGCCAGCAGGGCCCAATGTTTGTTGGTTGCAATCGTACTTCGAGACACCAATTAAATTCTTATGGACCCCCTCCATCAAGCTACATGTAACATTCACTCACAGTTAAACAAATGGTTTCATATACACGGACACAGAGAATACACTTTTTTTTTTTTACTTAAAACTATGGAACTAATTTCACACCAAAAACTTTTCTTAATCACAAAAGGAATAATATTAAGAGTTTTGCTGGATATTTTTTGTGTACACATGGTAGTCCAGTGTCATCCAGCTAGTTGACACTGCCAAACTTGAAACTCTGTGGTGGCATTCGTGAAGCCAATATACGCCGTTAAATGTTTCAAACAAAAGGATGCTACACAATCCATAGAATCCAGAAGTGACAGAATTTTATCAAAATAGAATTTAAGGAGGTGAATGGTTAAAAATCTTTCCTAACCAAGGGCACGCAATTTCTGCGATAATACTAGGTCAAATTTTGCGGTGCATTTTGATGTGATTTCAGTATATTTTGCAGTTATGGATTTGGTGATTGAATTTGATGAAGGGATCATGCTGTCTCGTGTGTCGACAAAATTTACGATAAAAAGCACAAAAGAGCATGAAAATAGGGCTGCTCAACATGACTGCATCCCAAACTTTCTAACACAAATAGGCACCACGTACACGGTTGACGACTCACAGCTTACTTCAAGCAGCCTTGAACAGCGAAAATTGGTGTAGTATTCACCTGAACATTGCGTCGGGGACAACGGCTCCCAGAACACAAATACCCACCATGTGTTCAGTTGATGAGATCGACTGCTTACTTTAAGCAACCTAAACAGTGAAAAGTGGTATACATTGCGTCGGTGGTAAGGGCTCCCTGTACATTGCGTCGGTGATAACGGTTCCCAGAACACAAATATGCATCTTGTGAGCGGTTGATGATGATTGACTGCTTACTTCAAGCACCTTGAACAACGAAAATTGGTGTATACTCACCTGAACACTGCGTCGGTTATAACGGCTCCCGGAATTTAGGAGTGGTGGCTAGTTGTCAATCATACTGGTTTATTTTTAATTACGGTAAAGTTAATGTAACTTTTTTTGGTTTCATGTTCGAACAAAGTCAATTTGCATTTGAATTTGTGCAATGTTTAGAACGTTGTAACATTTTGCGGTATTTACCAAATTCTGTGAAAATTAAGTAGGTATTGTTGCTACAGTTACGGACTGTGTACCGAACACTTCAAGAATAATTTGTGTAACACTTTTAGTTAAAATGTTGCAAAAATTTGCTATTTTGCAAAGTCACAGAAATTACATGTCCTTATTCCTAACTGAACATTTGTGACCAGTTCCACTATTTGTATTGGAAATTCAGCTTCAAACGCATTTATCTATCTGTAATCCAGAACTGTTCTCCAACCCTTGCAACCTGCTTAATTAGAAGAATAGAACATTCAGAATTCAACAAGTAGTGGCATATTCTTGTGTCACACACAGACTTGCAATATGAGTGCCTTCCTTTTTCAACATGTACTAACCTTATTATTATGCTGTTGTTGTTGGGCTGCCGTTATTTACCTGCTGTTTGGGAGTACCAAACTATCATTATTATGCTGCTATTGGAGACTCACAGTTAGGATTTGCTGAATCCAGTGAGCTTAAATCTTTCCTTTTGGCCTGGTTTGAAGAAATGCTCTATGAATTGCTAGCAGCATTGGATTGGCAAGATGGTGCAAGATTACATGCAGATCTAGAGGCAGCGAAACGTGTAAGTACAGAGTATCATGAGAAACAGTTCATGAAATTGCGGAAAAAACGACCCCAAAGATGCTGGATGGATGCATGACTCAATCCTGTGTCCGTGCCATCTCTTCAATTCCAAGTTACTGACTGTGCAGCACACCGACATTGAGCTGCCCCCAACCTTTACCACCCGTACTAAGCTACCCGTCACTCCTCCAGAGGGTGAGCGTGTGCTTTTTGTTGATGAGTCAGCTGTGCCTGCATACGTGTCAACCAGAGACTCCTAGCAGATCTGGTGATCGCTGATTGTCGACCAACTGTCTGCAGCCATGCGATACATTATCAGCAAGCAGTTATGCGCAAAGGCTGCTTTCTTGACCCTATCGAAAGGGTGGTGCAACTTAAAACAGTGCGTCCCTGCACTCCGTGGTGTGTTTCAATCCTGCAGTTGCCTCTGTTGTTGGTGATTGTACTGTATGCAGTGTATGGGGAAGTTATTCAGCTATAATTGCTTGTCAAAGACAAGGAGAGTACCCACAGTGCCCATAGTCTGGCCTCATTGATGCTTTTTTGGCGAGAAATGTCGACTTCTAGCATTTTTGTTACTGTTACTAGTGTGTACTTTATCTGTGTTACAGCTTTGCTGTTAGTTTTTGTTTTTAGCTATCTAAGCATTTTTTTTGGAAAGCTTTACAATTTGATACGTATGACATGGTTTTCGATTTTTGATACTACCTAAAATTTGTATTACATTGTTCTTATTGTCAACTGCTTTGGTATTTGAGTGTCACTGGGACAAACCAATCTGAGCTCTTGACTTACTTATCAAGGGGGGGGCATGTTTTTTTTTTTTGCAGAGGTTTTCTTTTCTCCGACTTGCTGCGTTTTTATTTATTGCTACGCAGAGCTTGCACGTTACTTTGTGAAGGTGAATGTACCTATGTTTTACATTTCTTTGGTGTACTGCTAATGGTTGTTTTACTGTTTTTTGGTTGCGCGATATTTGCCCAATGTGGCATCAGGTGGGTTTCTCTTCTTTTTTTTTTTTTTGGCTCAGGCGTTGCCTTTGTTTGCATTGTTATACTTTGCATGCCTGGAAATCGTCTGGTTGTTCCTGGGTTTATGTGCATGCTCTCTGATATGCCTTAAGCTGGAATTTTTTTGCTCATGACCTTATTGATATGTCTTACGGGTAAATCTTTCCCTGTGTCAATGTTGCGACCAGGATTACTGTAGCCCGGGTGTACTATGGGTCTCTGAAGATATTACCTGTTTGTATTTCTTAGAAAGGTTATTCGTAAAAAAAAAAAAAAAAAAAAAAAAAACAATGGACGTACTGCGGTGTTACCAATGTAGGCTTTGTGTGTTTTAGTCTCTTGCAATAGTTTGCATGTCTGTTGCTGTTGTTTTTGTGTATCTTGTACATGTGATCAGCTGTGTCAATTTGTCTTTCACTCGCATGACCAGTTTGACCAAGTTGGCATCGCTACATTTTGTTTGTTCTTGTCACGTGCGTGCTGTCCTGGAATATGTCCTGTGGTAGTCGTTTTTTCTGATAGTGTTTTGAGATTATGCTTCATTACTTGAAGTTTCGGTTTTGAGGGATTTCAATCGAAATTTGGAAGCTCCATTTATATGAGAGGGAAGCAATTTTGAATGGGGTAAAGTGTAGTGACTGACTTGTGCCTTTTTAGCCGAAGGTCCGATTTTTTTGTGGGTGATGCGGGTTCGGTATAGTAAGGAGACTCCAATGGCTAGACTGCATTTATTTTTTGTTCTTACATCCCTGGCTTGAGTAACTATCTGGCTGAGAATCGCGCCCTATGTTGTACTAGACACGGGAGTGTCTTGGACTGGGAGCTTACGTAAGCGCAGTACGAAATGATGGTAGACATATCGCTTAGTTTTCCTGTGCGCGTAGCCGGGATTGCTGGGAGTGGCAGGGAGAAGGCTTGGCCCGCTCGCTTTAGACCCGTAAGGCAGCTGGGGTGGTCGAGAACCGCCTGTCATTATGACGTGCAGGTGCCTCACGACGTTGGTGAGCTAGGATTTTTCTATTACACAATTGAGCGTCATTACGCGCGCTCAGGGGTTTCAGTCGTCTTGGTTGTTTTTTTTCCCTATTTCGGGTGTTCATGTTTTCTGCCAGATTTGGGAGGGGGGGGGGGTTTGTACCGTGTTCACAATGGCCAAGCATTGCATTTAGCTTTTGTCTGTGTGCTTGCAATGCTTCTTGTGTCCTACTATATTTTGGGGTTGTTACTGGCAGTGTTCCGCCGATGGTAGTTGGCTCTAGAAGTCGGTGTATGTGAACTATTCAGAATGTTGCTGTGTGAGTCTCCTGCAGCCCTTTGGGTTCCTGCGGTATTGATTGCCGAAAGGAACTATCAGGCTACACCACCTCCTCTAAGTAAAGGATTGAGGAATTGTGCAGGATGTGTCGTGCCATTATGCCGGAATGAAATGCATGACACATCCTTTCGCAGTACTGTTATGTCAGTTTTCGTTAATGTTGTATCGTTTTATCTGATAATGCACGTTTGTAGCGTCTTATTTGTCTGTTTTTTTACCGTGCATTCACGTTTGTTTTTGCTACTTTGTAGTCATTTTTGGCATGTTTCTCGGAGAGTGGTAAACTGTGCAGGCTTGTAGGGGTGTGCTTGAAATGAGAAGTGCAACTTGCATGTACCTTTCTCTGTTTGCATTGCGTAAGGTAGTGTGTATGTGCCAAGATGCAGAGTAAAATGTGATGTAAGGTTGTAAGTGAAGGAGTGAAATAAACCCAATAAGCCACTAACCTGTGTCCTGACCGTAATTTACCGTAGGAGGCAAGGTAAACTTCCTAAACCTTATTTTTAGTTAATGATGATTCGGCATACCAATTCTATCTCAATGTGCTGTTGAAGAGTTGGCACTAGAGCTATCGTGCCACTATCCCACATGTGCACCAGAAACTCATGAAGTACCGAATTAATCATTTTTACTAATGGGATGGGGCACAGGCTTTTATGTAGTCGAAAGCTGCTTCAGTACGATGGTTACTGGCTTTTTCAGCTACGGAAAAACATTCTCATGATATTGTTTATCAATTTGATCCTCTGGAAGCACCAGTGCTTGCTTCAGTGTTCGATCGGGTGGCACATGCTTCGTTTTCAGAATGCGTCCTGAAAACAAATTGTTTCTTGAAAACAAAAGCCGAAGGAGATCGATGGACTTAGTATAAATCCAACAAAACAGTAGTCCTTTCATACAGCAGTGCGGGATGTAGCTGCTGAGATCGGCACCTGAAATATTTACGGGAAAATCCACGTTCGGAGTGATCGCTTCATCGTTGAATGAAAAATGGAGTTAATACAGACCTAAAGCAGATGCAGTAAACCAGAAGAGTGAAACACATTCAGACATCTAATCCATGTTGATTTTGCTCAATCCATTGATCGCTATTGATAGCATGTGAACAGGTGGTAGAAGTGGTGGTGTTTAGGCCTAAATCAAAAGCGGTAAACCGGTAAACAGAATAGATCTCTGAATGGAATTCAGAGATCTATTCTGGGTTGAGTCTGCTCATGTATGGATCACTGTTAATGGATCTAGATCACATGGGTCTAACATCGAGGGCAAGACCTAGGAATTGGGTTGAAACGGAGAGGACAGGAAAGCATTTCTGAATGCTGTGTTATGACCTAATAATCGCTCCGTAATGGTTCAAGGTTTGTTTTTCATGCAATGAATACGAACACGCACTACAAATTCTTCTCGTCTCAAATAAACCAGTTTTATCTGTGAAACAATACATAAGTAACCAGGAGGATGCTGCCTTTCCATGGGAATTTTGTCTTACGATTTTTGCACATGTAAAACAATATCTCACATGGCACGGTCATAATAACAATAAGAAAGTTTAACTTTGAAAGCTTATTATTGATTCCGCAATTTTTTTGTTGTTAATTCGCAGAATTGGGGAAAACCATTCACTACATTCAGGGTTTAAGCTGGCAGTTGTTTTATTTTAGCAATTTGGCTAATTGCTTGCCAGATGTAGTAGCCAAATCCAACATTCGTTACCCAAACCATGCGATAAATTTACCCCCGAGAATCAAAGATGAAATATTTGGGCCTCCCCAAACCCAACTACCCCACAAATTTATTTAGCTTATTAGGTTTATGTTTCCAAATTACTGTATAGGACCTGCACTTATAAAAACGTGGCATTTTTAAACGTTGATTTCCGTCGTCCTCTTACAGGCAACTATCCAATTTCATAGCTGCACCAGGAGCAGAAAGGCGTTCTACTCCAATTTGCTTTCCAGCATGCAAGTTGAAAAATTTGTTGTCCTGGTATTTCGTACGTGATGTTGGGTCAAAATGAAGTGAGAATCGAATACTGTATATGAAGTGCAGCCACCTAACAATCAAGCGTGAATGACTTCACAACTTGTCACCTGTCACTGAAGAGATGCTGCCTAAAAGTTGGTGGACTGCGATGTGCTGGAGCAGTTTGTAGAACCCCTATAGACCATGATTCTGTGAAACTGCAACAAATCGTCAGTATATTTAAAAAAAACTTTACACCATCAGCAAATCTTTTTTTGCTTTGTCAACATCTGAAGGCAACGCAACTGAAGTAACAACGTTAACTTAAGGTGAAGAAAATCCTTAGCGATTTGGCTAATTGCAAACGTAAATTATTAGCCAAATGAGACGACTGTTAGCATTCTGGCGATTTGGCTACCGAGAGCTTAATCCCTGCTACATTTATAGGACAAGATTGAAATGTATTTTTTGCAGCATCACCTTTGTTCATGTATGCTGTCCACGTAAAAAATTTTCATTTTCAAACATATCGCGCAGCTCAGAGAACCATTAATTCGTCGCTGTGTTCAGTATCTTGATATTTTGCCCAATTGCACCCCCTGCTGTTGTATGAACATTTTTGTCTCCAGCATGTTGGGCAATTATTCACACTTAACAGGAACATTTTTTTTTCCAAAAAATATTCTCATGCGTCAGTGGACAAATATTTTTATAAGTCTCAGAAATAAACTTTCTTTTGTTACTGATCAGCAATCAGTCGAGTTCCTTCCACAAAGTTCTTTTTTTTTTTACAATTATGCAGCTTTTATCCAAAACCACCAGGTAGAACACAGTTCACTGTGTGACTTGAATTTTCAGAGAAAAAACCGTTCTCCTTCCTCAGACAATAACGCACAACACGAAGGAAAATTAAAATTCACACATGACTATTTGCAAACAAAAATTCGAAAATGCTGAAAGACACCAGATATTTTCCCTATTTCCGTAATGTACGGAGTTTCCCTAAGTTCTGGAATCAGTCTCCTACGTTAAAGGACAAATCTTGATATCTAATTATCTCCAGATTTAAAAAAAAATATTTTTAAACCAAATTTTATGTGTCCTTACTGGGACTAATTAACAGGCGTACCAAAATTTATGAAAATTCATCAGATCTGAATGGAAATCTGGACCTGAGCTGGAATCGCAAATTCGTCATTGGAAGGTTTAGACATTTTTACACTCTTTCATTCTGCAGAACAAACTATTCGTCCTATAAAGCTGGTTCATAACTCATTTTATAGATATGTCTGTACTGAATGCATTTAAAATTATAGAAATTGAACAGTTTCACTGTTTTACACTCGAAATATATCGCTATGGTCAATACAGTGAAAACTTCAAATCGTCATAAAAAGAACACCAAAAGGTTCGCTGAAATTCACTTCAAGGACACCTACTTTGTCCTGCAAATTTTCAACATCCCTGAGAAGTCTTCTTCAGGCCTTGAGGATGTTCGAACTTTGAACTTGCAACCCCACTATGCCCAGTACAAGGAAGAGTGCCAGAAGGATGGTAAATTCAGGGTTTATTCCAGGGCCACGTGGTCTGTCCTTAGGAGATGTTGTCCAGGGGTTCAAGGATGCTCTGATCAGGGCTTCTAGCAGAGTGGCACACTTCAGGAAGAGTTCTTAGCTGGTTAGGGACTAGCTCCCAGAGTGAGGCTGCAAGGCCTTAATTAAGTACCTAGAGCTGCAGCCAGTACCTGCCACTGGTGGTGCAAGGTGCTTCCTGTACTATATCCTGGTATCCCAGGAGCCATCTCTGATAGCAGCTACCCCTGGGGGCAGGCAAGGCCAGAGCCATCCAGACCACAGATCTCCAGGGGCTTGACCATACATCAAAGTACATAGCATCACTGGAATACATTAATAAAGATCTAGAATACATAGTATGGAGCCATAGCATCAAGGTAAGGAGGCCCACTAAGGCCCTAGCTTAAGGAGTAGGAGGAAGCTGTGGAAACTGTCGTTGCAAACTACATCTGTGAGTTCGAATGCACAAGTGGTCAGAAAGAAAGATGTAGTTCAAAGTCCGAACATCCTCAAGGCCTGAAGAAGACATCTGAGGGATGTCGAAAATCGAAAAATTGCAGGACAAAGTAGGTGTCCTTTAAGTGAATTTAAGCGAACTTTATGGTGTTCTTTTTATGACTGTTTTACACAGTTTTAAACATTGTTATTAGGAAACCACGCAATATAGAAAACCTCTGGCAATAGGCTGAAGATTAGAACAGATGCTAATATCATTGCAATTTAAATACAATGTGGTGAATACCAACAATGCTGACGTGTAGGGATGTGCGATACTCGAAAAATTCGAGCCGAGTATGAAACTTGTACTCGAACTCGGCTCACTGCTCGCAGTGGCGTAACAAAGTGTTTCTGGGCCCACAGGCAAAATTTATGGTCGGGCCCTCCCCCATTTGTTGCTCTCCCTCCCCACAAAAAAAATCTTTGACCTTTTCGACTGTCTTGGTCCAAATGATACACATACTGTACATTGTTTGGTTAACTTTACCCGAGCAACCAACAAAAAACAGCCCAAAAAAATTACTTCGTAATGCAAACAAACAATGTTTGAAAAAATTATTAAAAAACATGCCTGTATGGTATTTTTTAGCCTACTTAACTGGCGAACTATTATAAGCTTTGCTTAGTAGCTATATTATTACACTTGTTAAATGGTAACTTGGATTTGCTTATACCTTATTGCACTTTAAATATGAAATTTGAGGTGATACTTTCTGCATGCTTTTCTAAATGCAAAAATTCCAATGATGTTGTCCGTGTCCATATTTTGATGCCTGGCGGGCCCCCGAGTTACAGGGGCCCGTAAGCAATGCTTACCTAGCCTACCTGTACATTACGCCACTGACTGCTCGAGTCCATACTCGAAAGTCAACTCGAATCCGGTGAAAATGCGATAACTTCGTCAATTTTTGATCGATTTTGACATTCCAATATGTTAGGAAGGAGGAATTAACCTATGGGCTGGATAATTACCTTCCCTTTTCAGTGGATCTTCTCAGTCGGGCGGAATGGCGACGATCGCTTGACGGCGTCACGTTGCTGCACTCTTGCAGCAGTGCTGTCGATCGGCTACGCAGCTATGGCCGTACTAGGTCAATCGTTAGACTTGGTTAGTCCAAGGTGTAGCATTCAATAAGCAAACATCCAATAACAGTAGCATTCAATAAGCTAAGGCCCTATCTGGTTGACTGGCCGTACTAGGTCAATCGTTAGACTTGGTTAGTCCAAGGCGTAGCATTCAATAAGCAAACATCCAATAACAGTAGCATTCAATATGCTAAGGCCCTATCTGGTTGACTAACCATCTCGTCTCTCTACTGGCTCACGTCCGTCCTCGCCGACATCTTGATGCCGAGAGCGGCACAACAACACACTGCACGTATCACAACAATGCCGTGCCTCACTGTCTTTGCAGTCTGGGCACGGACCGACCGCCAAAATGGTTCGCGCCATTTTTCCCAACATAACCCCTACTCCTTGCCAGGCTGCAAAACCTGAGTGGGGTCTCACTTCCTAGTGAGTGGTCTGCTTCTCTTCTGGGACAGACTCTTCTGGAGGTCTTCTTGACTTCTGTCCTGAACAGTTGCTTGTCGACCTCTTCGTTTCATCTTTTCATGAAACTTATCATCTTGCAGTTTCATCTGAGCCCATAACCCTTTATGTTGGGAAGGAGGAATTAACCTATGGGCTGGATAATTACCTTCCCTTTTCAGTGGATCTTCTCAGTCGGGCGGGATGGCGACGATCGCTTGACGGCGTCACTTTGCTGCACTCGTGCAGCGGTGCTGACGATCGGCCACGCAGCTATGGCCATTCTAGGCCAATCGTTAGACTTGGTTAGTCCAAGGCGTAGCACAGTAGCATTCAATAAGCTAAGGCCCTATCTGGTTGACTAACCATCTCGTCTCTCTACTGGCACACGTCCGTCCTCGTCGACATCTTGATACCGAGAGCGGCACAACAACACACAGCATGTGTCACAACAATGTCGTGCCTCACTGTGTTTGCAGTCTGTGCACGAACCGCCAAAATGGTTTGCGCCATTTTTCCCAACACAATATACCAAATCGATCGTCTCGACGAGAGCTTTCCAGTGGTGCAGATTACAAGTCTATAACTGAAACCATTTTTAAGTTATATCCTTAAAACTGGAAAACCATGACCCACACAATCAACTAAGCACCATCTTTGTTCCTATTATCTTAACAAATTAAAGGGAAACTTGCAAACAAAATATTGAAAATGGTTTGAAAATGGGCATTTTACGTTGAGGTTTCGTAAGCATAATGTTCAAGTATACCCTTCAAACCAATGTTGTGTACCGCATTCCATGCCTACAGTGCCCCACCACCTACGTAGGCCACACCAAACGCATGATCAAAACCCGAAATGCAGAGCACAAATCAGCTGTTCAACAATTCGACCTAAATGATGGGCTAGCAGTCCATTTCGTAGACACAGGCCATCTTCCCGACTTCCAGAACACTGAAATCCTTTTTAAAGATAAGAAGCTCTACCCCAGACTAGCCCTAGAATCCATCGCCATAGATCTCCAAAAACCAACCCCCTGCAATCTCACCAAAGGGGCCTTTAAAAACGTAAATGCACTCGTTCCCCACCACCTACAACGAAAACCCATCCCAGCACTGAAGCAAACCCAATCCGACCCAATCCCAACAGGGGCCATAAAACAATTAAATTCAAACTCGCAGAACGGTCACCACCAACCACCACGAGCAAAGAAGGAGGACGGGATGTAGTGCTCCGGAAATTCATCATGAATATGTGTAAATAGTGTATATAACTTTAATTTGGCTTGAAGAAGATCCGCGGAAAGGATCGAAAATTCGCCGACGTGCAATACTCGAACATTATGCAAACAAAATATTTCCATCAAATACTCGAACTTGGCTCGATACTCGATTCTTCTTTTGCAAACTCGGCTTGGCTCGAATTAAAATTTTTCTACTTGCACATCCCTACTGACGTGCCATCAGTTTTCGTGCATTTTGAAAAAAAGTGACCAGGAAGCATCCTTGTTATTACGAAGTTTATTTAGTGGCTTACTCTATTAGCCTCCCATGTTAAAGTTAAACTTCTGTTGGTTTTCCCATCTGTAGATGAGAATAAAAGCAAAATGTGCTGAAAGAGGTGCTGATAAGCCACGGAAGGATTTTCAATGAATGAGCAAGCAAAATCCAGTGCCCCTCTACACTGTTAAGAAGTAGTATAAAAGAAGATGATGGTAGGCCAAACCATCCCAATTAAGTAATTAGAAAACAAATTAACTCGCTAGATGTTTACGGTAAAGTTTAACTGAACGGAAGTCAAAACAGTAACGGGACACGAATAAGCTTTCTTGTTAAGGTTTCAGAGACCACAACGTTGCTGCGCTGATTAGTCCTATGTGCAACTTTACTGCCATTTCAAAATGATTTTTATCGTTTTTTTTAGTTTTTAATACGGCAGGTAAGCTTGGTGTCAGTGTGTCATATTATAGATTGCTGACTAAATGACATTATCAAAAAAAAGGGAAAAAAAAAAGAAAAAAACACTGATCATCATGTATCATCAGTGAAAAAGAGACGAGTGAAGAACAGCACTGAAATTTTTAAGCAAAAAAAAGTAGGCGAGTGCAAGAGAGCTGTGCCTGTTACTATGTGTTTGCTTAATTCTCGTTAATTCCAAGCTAACTGGCTTTAAATTTCTCCAGTATCAAAAATACGTTACTCGTCCTAAACAAAGTCATTTATTACTATTTTTTGTTACATCTTTAAAAGTTGTACTCCAACTTGGTAAAAAATGAACCATCTTCTACTTTGAATGTTCGAATCAATCTATCACAATGTAACGCTCAAATTCAAAAACAAAAATACTCTCAGTACGGTATTTTGCGAATTTTCGATAGGCCTAATAGTCCGAGTGGTGTTAATTTCGGTCTCTATCTTCTTCAGGCTTCCTTTCTTGTGCTTGCTTCTGTTTTACGTTGCCATGAGTGCTAGTGTTTTTGAAAATGCGTGGAAACCGTTGCCCACTTACTTATACTTTTACTTCTGTAAAAGAAGTACAGTGGGCAACGGTTCCAATCCTGTTGGAGAAAAAAAACTTTCTACAAGCTGTCCTAAAGATTTGCTTTTGAATTTTAGGATGGTGTCTGCGAGTTCGGTTATTAAGATTGACAGAAAAAAGGACAAGAAAACCGGAAGCTGGTTGATGTCCTTCTTCCATGCTGCGGGCAGCTTTCCTCTGCCTATAATCATGTTTTTCATCCACTATTTTTTTCTTTCTGAGATTGCAAATCACTTATTACCATTTTTTATTGAGCCAAAGACATTCGGTCAAAGCAAAATAAACAAATAACCGTTTCTTCCCCTTCTTTGGAGTTGCAATGGTTTTTATTTTGTTTACTTGTCTAAAGAATGAATACAGCAAGCAGTAAGGTTTCAATTGGATTAAATACTGCAGCAACAGCAACGTCTCAGAAACTTTACAGAAAATTTATTTGTTTTCCTTTCCTGTTTTGACTTCGGTTAGTTAAACCTTACCGCAAAAACAAAACAAGTTTGTTTTTGTTTTCTAATGGAAATACGTTTAACATTATTTTTTGCCAGTGAGCGCACAAGCACAGTACCGTACCCTTAGCATTTCACACTCGTAAACCACTACATTTGCCAATTCTTAACATGGTGTACACCCTTTGCATTAGCATTTCACACTCGTAAGCCACTACATTTGCCAATTCT
>JAHWFP010132878.1:0-24010 GCA_023313725.1 Lithobius niger
TAATAAGAGTAATAAGAGTACCAAGATTACGAAAGCCACAGCAGTACCTACCCAAAACTTCATTCACTACCCATTCGTCAGACAAATAATGTTTACCCCCCCCCCTGCGTCGTGCGAGACTTAGCCTATATAGTAGGTATGCATAACGATGGAAGTAAGTAGTGAGTAGGCTTATGTGCAAAAGGCCCACTCACCTCCTACTCCGGCTAAGCATATGCTCTGGCGTGTGTTCCCTGAAAGGCATCAGTTCCGTGCCGCAACACGGAAGGGCGTCTCAGGACAAAACAAGCCGGCGTGTACGATAGTCATTAATAAGCCTGTCACAGCACGACCGCGTTGCTACATGCTTATCTCTCGTTTGTGTGAATGGGGGTGTCTAATACGTGCCGTGACCTTTAAACGCCATTAGAGGGTCATCAAGGTAATGAAATTTAGAAAATCCAAGTTTTGAGCCTGTGTTTACGCGACCGACTTAACTTCAAGACTCTGAATTTTTAATACGACGCATTCCAGATATAGTTAGAATAATTTTTCAAAAACAACGGGCCATACGAGACGAAATACGGGACGCCAAAATATAAACAAAACTTAAAAGCAGTGAGCGAGTCGCTATTAGAGCGGCGTTGAGTGCGCAATTTCTGCCCAACCCAGTCGCGCACTAAACTTGATGAACGAGTTAATTTTGGCACAGTAGACCGAGATGAATTTATTAAGCGTTGCCTGCGCCCTGCCCGCATACAGTTTTAACCTAAGGAGACTTGAATTGGCTGGGCGGGTGCTTAAAATGGCGGGGGTTGGGGTGGGTTGGGGGTGGGGCGAATTTAGAAGGGGGGGGGTGTGCTGCAGGAAGAAGGTCTTACGTCACTAACGGCACGTTCACGGCGCGTTCGCCACGACTTTTACGCTCCATCCGTCGCCAGACGCTAAGCCCGCAGCCGAGCAATAAAATCCAACTGGCCGTGAAACAAACTGGGAGACAAAGAACCCTTCTCGAGACCCCAGCGCCCTCCCTCACCCCCCCCCCCTCCCCCACCGACCTTCCCCCTGTGGTACTGACATTTACGGCGGAGCCACTTTCAGTTTGTACCCCCCCCCCCCACCCAAACCGGCCTCTCCATCCTTACTTTCATGAAAATCAAACTTTTAAAGTATTAAAGGGAACACAGTATCCTCTACTGTAAAATCTTACATACCCCGTTGTTTCGTGGGTTTAAAAAAAATAAAAAAATTGGTTGAATTCGTCCGTGAATTTCAGCCAATCAAAGTACTGATGTCAGAACAAAAATGGCTGCCACCAAGTTGCCACATTAGTTGCCAAATTAACCCCACCTACTATTAGATCAAAGGTTAAATTAAAAACCTGACCATTGCTACAACTCGCAGCAATGCTCAAGTTTTTCAATTATTGTGAGAAGTAATTATCGGCAGGATTAGCTTGGCAACTAATGAAGCAACTTGGTGGCAGCCATTTTTGTTCTGATATCACTACTTTGATTGGCTGAACTTGGCATGTTCTTTCACCCTTGCGGGTTTTGTTTTCAGATATCACTTCGTTTTTTTTTGGTTTTTTTGGGTGGCATCTTATTTTTGCCAGTGCCCGGTTATCTACTATTTGGTTCGTCCGATCGGGAATTGTTAAATGAAATACGTGAAGAACTGGCTTTTAGGTGGGGGTTTTATGTGTTAAGTTTGTTAATTTGCATACATTAATTACTGATTGATTTCCAGTAGGAATACAACAAGAGCTATTTTACCACCGATAATTTTTCGACGATGTTAGTTGCATTCTGAAATGACCACAAACTTGGTGGCAGCCATTTTGGCTCTGATATCACTACTTTCTATGGCGAAAACTTGATGGGTCCCTTTGTACTTATGGGGTTTTTGCATGATTTTTTATACTTTAGTCTTAAAGGTGACTCAGTTTTTTCGTAGCCTATGATTTAAAAAAAAATTGCTATCATTGATTTAACTTTCCATGTGCTCAAATAGGTTATTTTAATATCATATCATATTAATATTATTATATCAGCCCTACCGCTGAGCCAAACTGATACGTGTCAGTATGGCTCAACGGCAGGACCTCGGCCTTTGCTTTCAAAGGTCGTGGGTTCGATTCCCCGCTCAGGCAAGCAGTCTGACATATAAGTCCAAAATAGGTTTGCATCTGTACTTATTAAAGAGTAGAAATGTGAAAAAAGTAGGTACCCCCGGCATCAGCTCCCCTGCCTTCGGTTTAAACGCGTCTATTAGATTCTAAGTGGGAGGATGGCCGTTTTTGTAATCGATGTCGCTTTCCACTGTTCATAACATTATTTTCCTGATGCCACCCCACCCCCACCATGTTCGCATGACTCCTCGTTATCCTCCGACGACCCCTCATGACATTCTATGACGTCACATAATGGTTTCGTGGGAAGGCAATAAAAATCTATGGAAAGTTCATTATAGCCATAAAACAGGGTGTTTCACGCCGAACGCTTTTACTGCACTCAAAGATGACGTTTTGTGGTGGGGGCAAGACGACATTGAGGCTGACGACATTAATATCACCACAGCTGAGATCTGTATTGTGGTTTACGAAGCATAGCTTGGATTGAAAACAGACTCGGTTCATCACTCGTCTCGAACGGAGTTTTGGTATCAAGCCCTAAAGACGACGCTTTGTGATGCTAACCCTTTAGGCACCCAAAAGGGAAATGACTCCTTTTCCGGAAAGGGTGCAAATTTGTATGCGTTTGTGTCACAAATGAATAACAACAATATATAATAATGCAGTTTGGCACTCATAAGAAGTGCGATGGAAGCAGCACGGTTATCGGCCACGTATACTGTTGCATTTTGGTGAATAGGCGCTGTAATGGCTTAAGATGGTCTATATCCTTCGAGAGGTATGGTGACCAGACTGGCCTATTCCAGTACTACTCTCATATAGACTATGACAGCCCAAATCTTAGTGGGAAATTTTGCGGAAAGTTTTGCGGAAAGTTTTCAGGAAGATTTGGGCTTTCATAATCTATATGAAACTTCTACTGAAATATGCCATCCCTGTATGGTCACCATACCTCTTAAAGGATATAGACCATCTTAAGTCATTACAGCGCCGATTCACCAAAATGTTGCCAGGCATCCAAAACTAGTAGTATTGCTGGCGTTTAAAAAGAATCAATTCCCTCGAATCTAAATCCGTTGATCTAAACTGGCAATCACATCTGTAACACTGCAATTGGCCATCTCAACTACACTTCCAAGTTAATTTAAATCACTCAAAACACTTCAGTTGAAATCAACTCAAATAAAGGTTTCAATGAATGACTTAAGTTAATCTATATTTGATGAATTGACATAATTAGGTCAATTCCTCCCAAGTCATTTCTAGAATTCGGCGATTACCAAGTCACGTGAAACTGACGTCAATGGAGTTGCACAGGAATTGATTTCAGTCAAGTCATACTCCCGAACTGAGTGGTCCCCATCACTTGCTGTACCTCCTACATACAACTCTCAAGGACCAATCATCGGCACAGTATCGGCACGTTGATCAGCATCGGTCGGGTTAATTCGTATTGTGTACCGGCAACGCAAATACAAATATTCCTAAAAGACTGGTCGAAAGTCCTTAAATAAATACGTATGTACTGGCCAACTCAATTATGTTTATCTCCCACCTCCTATCACTCAGTAAACATGCCCAAAAACAACAAAAAACGATCGACTAAATTACGATCTAGAAAAAAATGTAGAGGCTTCACTTACTGTCTTGAGAGTGTTGTTTGGCTTGCAAATTCTTTTTTCCTCCGTGGTACGACGGGAAAGTGGGCGAAATGTCCGTTTCCTGAAACAACAGCAACAACAAAGATGTCATTAGTTGAGCTTTGCGATGCAATTAGGGCTGACTTGTGTAAAGCGAAGATGTGGGAAGGAAGGCGTGTGTGTGTTTGTGAGCTGCGTATGTGTATGTATAGAACACGAGGTTGGAGGGGGGGGGGGTTGGGGATTGGGGGAGTGGTGTATCATCTTGAGTCCAGGCCCGACCGTACGGCTCAACACCCCCGCATTCGAGCGGCTAGTCATTAATGAGATTAAGCGTCCCAGAAACCAACCAGTACCAACGAACACCCTCCCATTCGTTTAAATAGTTAGCAAAGTCCACACCCAGAAAAGCATCGGTGTAGGAAGTGGCCTTAATTCATAAATAAATACAGATGCGAACCTATTTCCGTTGCTTTCTGGACTTAAGTGTCAGACTGCCTGAGCGGAAATTGAACCGTTGACCTGACCTTTGACACCGCGGGGTCCGACAAATCTGGAAGTAGCGTACGAGATTGGCAAATCCGAAATCACTGTATCAGATTTTCAGATTTGCACTGATTTGAAGTTTGCAAGGATATGCAGGGATTTACACAGAGTTGCAAGGATTTGCGCAGATTTTCGGGGATTTACGCAGATTTGTACGGATTTGCAAGATTTGTACAGATTTATAAGAATTTTACGAATTTGCAAGACTTGTTAGAATTTGTGGATATCATGAAGATTTGCAGATTTCATTTAGATTTGCTGATTTGCAGATTTTACGGGTTGTGCAAGAGGATTTGCTGGTTTCGTGGTGGGTGATTTATGCCGATGTGCTATAATTTCCAGGATTTAGAGATTAGTAGATTCCCACTGATTTGCAGATTTCACTTGGATTTTCAGATTTCAAGCAGATTGCAAACAGATTAGCAGATTCTCATTGATTTGCAAATTTCAAGCAGACTGCAAACAGATTCGCAGATTTCGTGTTGATTTGCACTTGTTTAATCTGATTTACAGGATTTATAGAGATTTGAAAATTTGCAATGATTTTCAAATAGATTTACAAATCCGAAATCAGAGACCATACGAGATTCAGCCCTTGTCGGGGCCCCTCGTGTGAGACAAAAAGCCGGAACTCCAGCGCTAAGCCGTACTGACACGGTCGTTTCAGTATGGCTTAGCGACGAAGCTTCAGCCTTTGGTTTCAAAGGTCGACGAGGGTTAGACTCCCACTCGTGCATTCTGACCTTTAAGTCCAAAAGGCACGGTAATAGGTCTGCATCTGTATTTATTTCCCACTAATCGACCCGATTTGGCTGTCCAGCCTGTTTATTATATAATAACGTACCCTTCAAGGCAGGGGGTGGGGGGCGGAAAGTCTTTATTACGACCTCGGCGTGATGGGTCAAACAGTACAGGCGGCGTTAGAGTTCTGATCCGAAGTTCGTTGGTGAATCGGCGCTGTAATGATTAAGATGGTCTATATCCTTTGAGAGGTATGGTGACCAGACTGTGATGGCACATTCCAGTAGTAGACTCACATAGCCTTAAAGGCTTATCGAATCATTGCTAATTTATAGTGGATAGATCTGTCAGTGGTGTGATACTGTATTTTTTTTTTACTCGTAGATAGTTCACAGCGAGTTTCATATGTTTTTAACGAAGTAATGACTATGGAGAATCAACACTGTGGACAGCTAAGAATGACAAGTGAGCAACTGTTCCCATGAAAAAGTTGACGTGCTATCGTAAGTTCGGAAAATGAATCCGGGTCTTTCACCTGGGTCTGCAATGTTCTAGACCACAGTAGTCCAACAAACGTTACGTGAATGTACAAAAGGCCTTACCGTCTTGTTTTCATCTCCACCATTTTTTTTCCGCAAAAATTTTATGTCTATAAATTTTCGCATTGATAATTTTGACATTTGCCATTGCCCAATTAGCCGTTACAATAGCCAAATTGACACGGTTTGGTTTATTGTTAAGTTCACACTTCACGCGCCTAAGTTTCTTCATCTTACGTCTTCCAAGCGTACGCGAAACCCTGGCGGTGGTTACGGCTACTAGTATATCTCGTATTGCTTCGCCTCCATGCTGCATCGCACGCAAAGCATTAGCAGAGGCGTTAACAGTCGCAGCTCGCGCCAAATCTCCGCATACGCTTGGAAAAGGAGGAAAAGGCAGGGTTTTGCCAAATCCCGTTTCGCCAAAAAGAAAGCAGATTAACAGCTTTTGCCTCAAGAGGCCAATCCCATTTCACCAAATACCGTTCATGAAATTTTAGGCACACGAAACATTCAAAACATTTAAACACGAATATTTATAACATGATAGTGGCCAGACATTTATAGACAAACACCCGTTTTGCAGAATAATTTGTTTCAAATTACGTGCCTCGCTCGTGCTGCCGCGCTCGCTGCGGCTAAACACATAACATCGGAAACCGCAACTAATCACAAATAGCGCCTGATTAGGCGTGCCTCTTTAACTTCTGCAATGTTACATTTTTGAAGAATATTTTGATTCTGCGAAACGGGATTCTGCAAAACGTGAATTCGCGTTTGGGAAAGGGGAATATAACTACTGTGTATAACTACTATTCTTAAAAGATAATCTTGGCGTAGTGACGACCAAGCATTCTAAACAATATTTAAAGTAAACGTTTTTCCGTCTATATTGCCAGTTTTAAAAACGCTAACAAATCAATTGGTCTTACACTACCACTGCTTGTCTCTTAAAATTTTTTTCAACTAATTTATTTATTTAAAGGGATATACCTCCCAGCGCCATTTTTCTCGATCCTCCACATCAAGTACGGCCCCAAAGGTCTATTTCCTTACCGTTAGTCTTTCCCTTGCTAAAAATCCTTTTTTAAAATGTGGCGTCTAGGAGATTTTCTGTTGAATATAATGGAACTTTATTTACTAACGATCCGTCACTAAATGATGCATTGCGCGCGTACAATAATCATGACGTTTCATCTCTGTGTGTACATCTACTAATTTTCTAATAATTACCATGAGATCTAAAATGTAATACACTAATGCGGTAAAAATTAAAATTGATTATTCCAATAGATCGCCGAAGCAAAATTATAAGACACTAGCCTAGAAAATTATAAATTATGATTTTAAAATACGAGAATCATTCCGGTTTGTGACGACACATTCGTTGACTTGATTCTGTCTCGTGTACTATTCACAAAGCCAACCGAGACAGCAGCTATGTGAGGAACGCAGCTACCACCCCAGCCGACCTTGGCACTGTAATTGCTCGAATGATGATCTGCGCGTAGCTGTAATTTGGCACGCAGAATGTTATAAGACAGTCCGGGTGTCCCTTTAATTGTATCCCGAAGTCTCAAAGAGAAACTTGTATGGGTTACATCAACTTGTATGGGTTACATCACAATAACATCATCGTTACAATTAAGGAGAAAAACAAAACTGAACGTATGAAACAAAATGGGAATCAAATTTTAAAGGACAAGAACAAGATAACGAACACAATCACGGAGATGAATCCTTCTCGATCAAACTTGTAATACTTGAAATAAGGTATTACATTAAGCGTACTTAAAATTTTATCAAAATCGTTTTGGAGAAACGGGACTTGAAGATACGGGATTGGGCCCTGAGGGTAAAGCTGTTAATCTGTGTTTTTTTTGTGTGTGGCGCAACGGGATTGGGCGAAACGGGAATTGTTTAACTTCCTAATCCATGGCTAGTGGCCGCGTTTATTGGAAGCCCGCGTCAAAGATCTAGGTTCAATTCCCGGACTGACGATACGATGGCACGTGAACTTTTTCGAAATAATCGCTGCTCACTTATCAATCTTAGGTGTTCACAATGTTACCCCCTCCCCCATGGCGCTTCTTCACTCACTACAAGGGCGTCCTGGGAGGGCAATTTACGTATAGGCCCCATCATCCCTTGTGGCTTTTCATAGAAATCAGTCATTATAAAAAAAAATAACAATAGGCTTCTGACGGGCCCTGAAGCATACGATCCACTGGAAACCTCCCGTTTTCCCGCATGACCAGTACGCCCCTGCTCGCTACTAATATTTACAGCTAACTTCCGTTTCTTTGTGCATGTTTGTTTACACGATAAGGCCAATTGGAAATGACCTATTAACAGTCATATAGGGCACTGACACGACGTAGTATTATTGTATGTACATAACTCTATGCTGGAGCGTTAATGGGTTAGCTGCAAGGGGCATTGCAGAGAGAAACAGAAGGGCGTCATACTGAAGCCGATGCTGTGAAGTGTGATTTCTTAGACCTAAAATGCGCGATTTTTGTTGTTGGAGAAAACAACGTTATTTTAAGCCTAAGAAATCCGCTCTTCCGTTGTTTTTCCCTCCATTTTTATGTAGTGCACCTTGTAGTTATGCCCTCCAAAATCCATACTGGTGCCAATATGGCGGCAAATGTCACTGCTCTATAGCAAAGTATACGATAAATTCGTCGGTTATAGACCAATAGAGCAGCGACCATACCGCTATAATGGCTGCGAGGCTAGTGTCTGGAGAGCTAGCTACAAGGTGCACTAGCTTAAAATGGAGGTAATAAAAACGGCACTTCTATAGCCAAGCCAGTGCTCTGACAGAGGATTTCGTAGGCCTAAAAAAAACGTTGTTTTCTCCAATCCCCTTACGCTGCGAGGTTGTACTCGAAAAAAAAAAGGATTCCACTAGCTAAAAATTTCAGCAGCTGCCCACAAATCGGAAAAAAATCGTACGTTTTAGGCCCAAGAAATCCGCTCTAACAGCATTGGTTTCAGTAAGACGCCCTTCTCTTTCCCCTCCATGTTTATCCGGTGCCCCTTGCCGCTAGCCCAATTTACTGGTTCCAGCATAGAAATATATACAGGGTGATCAGTTAAGTTGTGACCCAGCTTGATAGCTAAAGTACTAGTGAACGATATGTTGTGAGACCCGGGTGATGTGATGAGGCCAAGAGGGACCATTGAGTGGACAAGAAATGAATGACCTTGCCAAATGTTATCAAGGTCATTCGACTGCTAACTTCTTAAATATGCATCACAGGCCACGAGTATAAATTAGGAATATGTAGGGAACAAAGAGGCATTACCAATGCAAAAAAAAAAAAAACAGAACAAAAATCGGACTAGATTTGGAAGACCTATGACGTACGTAATATGCCTTCTTTCGACCTCTGAAAGTAGGCGAAGCTTCCCTGCATTGCTAATGCCGCTCTGTTCCCTACATATTTCTAATTTATACTCATGGTGTGTGATGCATATTTAAAAAGTTAGCAGCTGAATGACCTTTGGCAAGGTCATCCATTTTTTGTCCAATCAGTGGCCCCTCTTGGCCTCATCACCCGGGTCTCATAACATATCCTTCACTAGTACGTATATATCAAGCTGGGTCACAACTTAAAGCAACATCGCCTGCCTTATAACCTTCCGCCTGCCTCACAACACCCACGCGACGATCACATCTGCGTATTTACCACAGCTAAGGTCAACTGAGACGGTAGCTTCGTTCCTCGCAACTAAAACGTAGCTACTATCTCAATTGGCATTGCACCTAATAGTCCAGCCGGCGTGAAACAATTGATTGTGTCGTCACAAACCGGAATGATTCTCGTATTTTAAATTCATAATTTATAATTTTCTAGGCTAGTGTCTTATAATTTAGCTTCGGCGATCTATTGGAATAATTAATTTTAATTTTTATCGCATTAGTCTATTAGATTTTAGATCTCATGGTAATTATTAGAAAATTAGTAGATGTACACACAGAGATGAAACGTCATGAGTATTGTACGCGCACAATGCATGATTTAGTGACGGGTCGTTAGTAAATAAAGTTCCATTACATTCAACAGAAAATCTCCTAGACGACACATTTCAAAACAGAATTTTAGCAAGGGAAAGACTAACGGTAAGTAAATAAAACTTTGGGGGCGTACTTGATGTGGAGGATCGAGAAAAATGGCGCTGGGAGGAATGTCCCTTTAACTGATCACCCTGCATAATATGACACCATTGTCACTCGCCTGTAAGTTACCGTGCATTTGCGTGCTTTCAACGTTGGGGGTCGATTGTTACAACGGTCTCTGGTCCTGAAGGGCGCTAGATATTGATGACCCCATCGCACGCCCTGACGCCTATACGTGCGGGCATTGATGCAAATATTAATGGCACTCCGCGAATGAATATTTGATGAGAAGTGGCATTAGTATTAGCCGCCCATTAATGAAGGAAACATGGGGGGAAAATATCCGCATGCAAGCTTCAGCCGAAAACTCCCCCCAATACCCCCATCTCGTGTTCCCGGCGCCACCTCCCGTATTCCCCCACACCCCCACCGAGGTTATCTTTAGCTAGCAAAACAAAATATTTCACGCTCGTAATAAATTTCGTCTGTCTATCTGCCTAGATATGCAAATTAAAAGCGTGCCGTCATTATGTTTATTAATGTGCGACCGTTACGCGGTTGGTTTATAAATTATTAACTATCTGCTGCGTTGCATTTTGACTAATGCGTTTTTAAAGGTTTGTTCGTTTAAAGATAAGCCCTTGCTTTTAAAACAAAACGCTGTATGGGAGTGCTGGCATTTACATAAAGACTTCAGCAATTCTTGGACTGAATTTTTCACGCTTATTTACGTCTAACGGAGGATTTCAGCAAGAGACGACTAACTTGTTTATCTAAATTCTTAGACACACTAAACCTTTAGGAACATAATTAGAGTTCTGAAGAATGCGATTACTTGGCAGAGCGAGATATACCATACCATGAGCAATGGCTGTTTGCCGTGACGTCACCATGAGTTAGCCAATGACGAACGAGAACAACGGCTGTTTGGCCGTCTGATTGGACTAGCCCAGTCACGTGATATGCACGTCACAGCAAACAGCCATGGCGCGTGGTATAGATCAGAAGCTCACGAAGCAAGAAAACGAATCCTACACTGATCTTTATGAGCGCATCTGGAGAGCTCTGTCCCCACGCGCGACCTTTGCGGTACAACGAATAAAATACGCAACCATGGGTTTGAATACGTGAAATTTGCAGTAATGGTGTTTTTTATTTTTTTATTATTACAGTCTGTCAATATGTAGGGCAGTGACACGACGTAGTATTATTGTGTATAACTCTATGGTGGAGCCAGTAACTGGATTAACAGCAAGGAGCACTGGAGGGAGAAAGGAAGATCGTCTTATTGAAGCCAATCCTATTAGACTGGATTTCTTAAGCCTATAACGCGTGATTTTTGTTGTTGGAGACAAGAACGTTCTTTTAAGCCTAAGAAATCCGCTCTCAAAGCACTGTCTTGACTAGAAGTGCCGTTTTTTCCGTTACATTTTAATCTAGTGCACCTTGTAGCTATTACCTCCAAATGGTACCTCGTAGCCAATATGACGTCACATGACGCTGCTCTATAGGGACGTATATTTCGCTGAGGCCGGAGTATATGATCGGGTGTGGGTGGGGAAAGGAAGTCATTGAGACAAGTTGGCAACCAATCCAAATGCAATATCAAACGCGATACGGCGAGCATGTTCATTCCTTCCACGGCATCAATGAAAAATAGAAAGCATATTCATTCTTTGCACGGTAGCATTAAAAGAGCGAGCATTTTCATTCTTTCCACGATAGTGAAAATCGGCGAGCGGTCGGCAATGTGAAGCGTAATGTCGCTTAGTAGTAAGAATGATGTAACAAACGAAGTATTAGTCACTGAGCAAAATACGGCTTTTCCGTTTAGGAAAATGCATTAGAGCTGGTACCCACATAGAGTTCACAGTTGTACACAAATAAAAATCCTTACTCGATCGAAATGAACTTTAGTTGAACTCCAATTCAATTGATTATTGATGTGCGTGTGCTCGGGCTTGGGGGAGCTGTCTCCATTTTGTACGTCATTATGCAGGCAATTTTGGTTTTGGGGTATTTGCCTTGTTGATTTATGTTTACTTCTCTTTCGTGTGAGTTGATCATGTGTTTATTTTGTGTGCACATTTCTAATTTGTGAAACACGCAGACTCTTTCTTTGTGATGTAACATTACGTTTTCCCTAGAATTGGAGTTCAAATTATAGCTAGTTTCGTTCGAGTGAACTCAAATCCGTTTTTTTTTCATTTGTGCTTCTTCACAGCTGAGAATTCCATGGGGATAAGAGCTCTAATGCTTCGTTGTTTTGTCTTCTATTAATTTGTTGGCTTTTTTTCGCTTCTTTTTGGGGTTTATCGTGTGTGTGTCCATTCTTTGCTCAATTTTGTTTGCAAAAAAAAAAAAAAGCATAAGTGTAAGTAAAATACTTTTTGCCCCACCCGTCACAGGTACTATGGCAAAAATCCACAACAAAAACAGGGAGAAAAAATACGAGGTAATGCAAGATCAAAATGAATTAAGTTAGACTTGAGTGGAAGCATTCCAGTGCATCACGGGAGTATTAAAAACACACATTAATATTTAGTGTTTATTACGTCATCGCTAAACACTACCGTGTTGCAACAATCAAGTATGTGGAATCGAGTGACACACGCTACAGCTAGACTAAGAATTCCTTGGGGTCATTGGTCGGTTGGTGGTGACATCAGCCGCTGACGAAGGCTACGTAGTTCCCAATAAATGGTCGTGGATGGATGACGTCAGTCGGCTGAAGAAAAAATAACGAACCTCATACATTTGCTGCGAACAAAAATCTTTGATTACTTCTAGTGGAGGATTTCCCCAACGGATTCGACCCATTTTCGACCTTAGATCTAGAAATGTGGCACATAATCTGTGTGCAAAATTTGACAGAAATCCGATAATTCGTTAAAACGTTATAGCGCAACACACAGACATACAGACAGACACCCAGATAGACACCCAAACAGACAGACAAACCGTTCGCATAAGAATCTCAATCGACTCTATAATAAAGTCATTCAGTCATGTCGGCAGTCCAATTTTTAGGCCACAAGTCCTCAAAATTATGAACTTCGCACCCTACCTGAACTGTTTTTGTTGCATTAATAAATTATGTGAGTAAGCCAAGGATGTAAGCGTTCACCAATCGAGGTGCCGCTCAAAACCTGTGCTTAGTGTTAGTTAGTCGAGTTCAATTCAGGGACGAAATTTCTCCCCCTCCTTTTCCCCCAAAACCCCAATCAGTCCGCAAACATCAAGGTATATGACTCCCGTCACCTCCAAGTGAGTCACCCCGCCATCTGGAAATGGGGGAAACCCTCGCCCCTAAGTCTAATAGACGGCTAGGCCTGCAATATAAACGGCTTTACTGCTTGCCCGTTAACCGTTGTGTCGTTAAATATTAGCTGTGGCCTACATCTCCGCGCTGCTGGCATTAACGCGCTCCACTGCTTATTAAATCTGCCCCCCTTCATCAAAGTCAGCCTTAATATACAGGCAAGGTGCACCGAATTGAACTCCGGGTGCAGTGAGACAAAGAAACGCGTATTGGGGGTGCAACGGACGTTAAAAATATTGAAAAATGACGAAAACTGCTTAAGGGACGGTATAGAACGAATAGTTCTCAGCCATGCACCCTCAATGCTGCCCACCATGCAAAGGCGTAACTTTAAAATTGGGGCCCGGAGGCGGTAGTGCAGTGGAGGCCCCCCCCCCCCCCCCCCCTTCATAAAAAAAATCAGCTCTTGCCACACAAGGTGAGAGCCCAGTGGAGGGCCCCATCGTTAAAAAAATAAATGCAATTTTGCCACACAAGGCAAGATCCCAGTATGGGTCGACCCCGCCTTTCACAAAAAAAAATGTTGTTTTTACAGCGCAGTGGAGGAGGGGGGGGGGGCACTCCTCCGCCCTCCATAAAAAAGGCAGTTTTCGAACCTTCGTACAAACAAATTACAGTTTTTGCCACATAAGGCAAGAGCCCAGTGGAGCTCATTTCCCCCTTCATAAAAATTTAACCCAATTAAGTTTTTGCAACTTCATGAAACTATAGCAAATCCTTACTTTCTGATATTTTGCGGTTACAAATACATTTTAAATTGGTGCTAGTGAGGGAGGCCCCCTCCCCCAAAATCGGTGGTCCCGGAGGCAGCTGCCTCCTCTGCCTCATTGTAGTGACGCCACTGCACCATGGCTATGATGCGTCCCCCCACCCCCAAAAAAAAAAATACCTGAAGCTGGAAAAAATATGAATTTATCAACTCTACAGGGAGTGATTTCCCACATTAGATTAAAATCGAAAAAAAATTGTAGGCAAACGATTTTGGATTCACACCCCAAAATTGGTATGAAGAGCTGCTCTTCAACCCCCCTCCCCTCTCCATTCCTATGGTAGGCACCCTGCGCTCTCTTAAATAAATAATAAAAATGTTCCGCCCCAGAAGACGGGCAAGGAAGACGGAAGGGTCTTGGAAGATTCCACTAACACCGGTCCTATGGAAACAAAAGATGGTAGCATCACAAATACGGGCGCTTAAGAAATGTGGACAAGTCAACACGGTTAAGCAAACCCCTAAAAACACCCACCGAAGTTGCGGAGACACCAGCCTCTGGGAGGGCGTTCCATGGTGCAACCACCCTGTTAGCAAAAAAGTACATACGGCAATCCACGTTACACCTACAGCTACACAATTTGAAAGAGTGGCCCCGGGTAAAGTTTACCAGACTCAACTCAAAAAAAGTAAGATCCAAAGGAACCAATCCATGAAGGATCTTGTATGTTAGGATTAGGTCCGCTTTCAGACGCCTAAGCTCAAGTGATTCCGAGCCAAGTACCTTAAGACGATTCCCTGGAGATAGTTCGCGTAGCCCACAAACCGACCTAGTAAAGGAACGCTGTACATATTCCAGCCTATCAATGTCCTGTAGAAGATGGGGTGACCATACCGGACTTGCATATTCCAATAGCGGACGGACGAAAACTTTAAATGCCCAGACAAGGGTATGTCGGTTAGAGGAAATAAAACATCGCTTGGTGATGGCGAGTCTGCGGTACGCAGATTTGACAATGACCCCACAATGCAAAGATTACTTTAAATCGTGGTTAATTAGAATACCAAGGTCGCGCATTTCCTTCTGCTGACTAGTTCCTAAAAAGTATGTGTACTTAACAAAACTGTAAGTAGACTTAAGACAGATTTTTAGCCTGGTTTAACTACAGCATTGTAATGTCCTGTTTTGAACACACATTTAACCTGCGTTTATATCGTAAATCCACAATTATGGACGGCAATACATTCGACGGGATTAGAGTCCAGGCCATCTTTATCTTCCTTCAATTTGAACGATGGTGCTATTTAAGCCTAGCCCATAAAGGAGACTTCCAGTTGCTAAGACATGTGCAATTCTTGGGGCAGAGCGTGACCTTACGATGCCACTTACCTCTCTTATCCGGATCTGATGTTTAAAGGCGCCTGTTCAGCATTTCGATAGCGTTGCCCGTATTCTAAACACAGCATACGTAGTATCGTTCATTACGCAGCCGCAAACCTACTTTGTTTCGCATCACGTGCGGTCACTTCAGTGGGCGCTCGGAACTCAATGCGAGTCAAATTCCGAATTAACAACTTTCCAACACCAGGTGACTAACGCGTTTCCGGTAAAGTTTATTCAAGTGCACCAAGAAGTGAGTACTTCAGTTTCGACGGGGCTTGTACTCGTATGCTACCGCCTATTATTTCAAAATAAAAAAAATAAAAAACTTTAAAAAGCTTGGAAGACTATGGCAACGACTTTGTCCGTCCGTCCTTTTTCAACTCCGAAATGGTACCAGATGGAGACAAACAGATTTTACTAATAGATTCGACTTTATGTTTAAATTTGTGACCAAGGCAAGCTAGACTTGCCGAAAATTTAAATTTGTCAAGTGTGTGCAGTTTTGGGGTTTTTTTTCTGATCAAAGAGTCAACTCATTAACCAATAGTTTAGGTAGTTAATTAGATGTCGCATAAACGAAGCAAGCAGGCTGCATTACACAATACGCTATTTCGAGAAAGAAAGAAAAGACAAATGCCCCAACTGGGACTCGAACCCAGGACATCCCGTTTACTATCCGGGCGCTCCAACCAATGCCGTACCGGGGCGGCTTACTGGGATGTCCTGGGTTCGAGTCCCAGGCGGGGCAGTTGTCTTTTCTTTCTTTCTCAGACTAGTGTATTTTGTATCCTCACAAGGCCAGTCGTTAATGCAGACGGCTTGCTTCGTTTACCCTTTACCTTGTGATTTCTTTCTTTACTTAGACATTGCATCTTAAAGGCACATAAATCCCTCCGTCCTGGCCGCTTTACTCATACGTCAACTGCGCTAAAATATAGTTCACACGACCGCGGCGCGCATTGCTCTGTGAAACAAGCATGACGTCACATCCGACGCTAGGTCATACTCATTTCGGAGCCGCGCTATGCGACATATCGTGCAAATGTTAAAAGGCAAAGATGGAGCGACTAGAGGTAAACAAACACTGGCGCAGAATACTGCACGTTATGATCATCAATGTCTCCTGTCTGTTGCTGCGGTAAAATACCCACACGTTAGTTTTATTTGAACAAAATTGACCAAATAAATAATATTATGTGTTAATGTCGAAATTTACGTCCTATCGTTGCCGACTATGTTACGTATATTAATTTATTGGCGATTTCAAGGAGGCATGCTTAGGGACCGATCATTATGTATCGCTTTTTTTTGGGTGTGGGGGAGAAGTTATCCCCCCCCTCCTTTCTTCGGACAGTAAGTTTACGCCCCTACGACCGATCTCATTATTCCTCCCAACCGTTATTTTTTTCCTTGTAGCCTAATTTGTGACTTAATGTTTTAGCATTATGCCGGAATGAAAAACGGCGTTACTGTACAGAAACAGCTTACCATCAAAAAAAAAAAAAAAAGCTTCTCCGACCGACCCTAACTATAATTTAATTGGTACTGCAGCTAAACTTTTTCCTTAGGCCTTATGTCTGCTACGAGAATTTACGTCTGAAACTCAATCCGCAATTTAATTTCTTCTCCGTCTTTGGTTTTGTCCATCACCATATCAGGATCCCGACACTCCTGCCCCACCCGTTCTTTAATGCTAGTTTCTTGCGGTAAACATAGGATAAACCTAATTGTTGATCCAATTCTCGTTTTGTCCTTCCCTTTACCGATTCGGTAGCAAATCTACTTGGTGGAATAGATAAATGCGTTCATCACTCGTCATTTCTCCTGATAAGCTCAGAACAAGGTTAACTGGGATTGAAGCTGCGTACCTCGAGAAAGGCAGCCACTATCTCACTTGGCTTTCGCTCAAAAGCGGCAAGTCATGTGACTTGAAGTGCACGAAGAATCACTACGTCACAGACTAGGCGTGTAAACATCGCGTGACGTCACCGTTAAAAGTAGCCCAAGAACGCCCGAGAAGCTTTCTGGCGGGAGTGAGATACTCCTCGGACCGAGCGGTAAAAAAGAAGCTTACTAGCGTACACGCGCCACATTTGTCATCGGGATCGTATCCTTAGACGATCAAATAAAAGGTAAATGAGTTCATATAAAACTATTTCCGGTAATGTATCGGGAAAAACGTTAAAATATACCGGAGGGAGTTATGTGCCTTTAACTTCTTTCAAGCCTGCGGGGGGGTCCTGATGGTAGTTGCGGATACTTACATCTATGCTCTAATGCTGGCCATTCGAAGAAGCATGAAGGCAAAACATTATCAGCGTTATTAGTAGCTAAACTTTGGGCTATGCGGGCCGGACGCGCCTGCTTGGAGCACTCTAATTTGGTCAAAGTAAAAATGAAAACATATTTGGAGAATGTTGCAAAGTAAAAATCTGACAGTACACACATTAGAACGCGAAGTTTCGGCTTACCTCGGCGCCATTACCAAGAGTAGCAAGTTAAAACAAATTACAAAAAGCAACAAAAAAACACTAGAAAGCCACGAGTCAAGTAGGAAGTAAAATGTCCATCTTTACAAGGCAGAACAAAACAG
This sequence comes from Lithobius niger, assembly GCA_023313725.1. Lineage (NCBI taxonomy): Eukaryota > Metazoa > Arthropoda > Chilopoda > Lithobiomorpha > Lithobiidae > Lithobius > Lithobius niger. The sequence continues at coordinate 17,717 of JAHWFP010132878.1, forward strand.
ATCCACCCAAAATCAAAACTGGTCTAAAAAGCAGCCAAGTTTCCAAAAAAGGATCGGCCTTTGAAGGTAGTGCTATCATTCAACCAGGGAAAGGCCGCCAAGGTTAATCCTATTAGCCAAGTTAATCGCACATACTAATAGTTCCAAAGTTAAATGAAAACCCGAAAATTGCGAGTAGCAAGCTTCAAGTTTTCATTTAACGTCCAAAGTATTATTCGGTGCGATTAGGTTGGCTAATAGGATTAACCTTGAGGCCTTTTCCTGGCTGAATGTACCTTTAAAGGCCGATCTTTTTTGGAAACTAGGCGGCTTTTTACACCAGTTTTGGTTTTGGGTGGATATCACAACTTTCATAGGACTGTGAACGTACAAAAGGTTCCACCGTCTTATCTTCTCTATACCTTTTTTTCTGGAGAAGTTTTATATCTATAAATTTTCATATGGTTAATTTTCAAATTACGGACAGAACCGTAAAAAAAGTTTAAAAAAAATTTAAACCAGAGGACACTTCTGCGTGTGCTAGCACCAAATGAAGTGTCAATTATGAGCTCAATCCAGTATTTTCATTGCTGTTTTCGGCTCAGACGAAATAAAGATATTAATTAATGAAACTGCTGGGTTGTTCATTATTTTTACACACGTCGGACGGAAATGCGTGGGAGTGTTGATGGCGTGGGCGGAATCGAACCGCTCAAAACGAAGGAAGTTAACAACATTTGATTTGTTGGTTCACGAGTTGCATTTATTCCGGCCGCCTAATTACCATAAATCGTTTTTCTTGGCTCGTTTTGCCAAAATGTCATGTTCGCGCCGTGTAATCGCCTTGTAATCGCGACGGACACCACGAAATAACTCCTTTCAGAAATTTTTGTTTTTTTATAGTTTTCAAGAATTATCAGAAAACTTGCTTTTGACCGCTTTTCCCAAACTAAAAGCAAATCTTAATTACCTTTCAAGCCCCCCCCCCCTCCCCTCAAACCTCCTCCCCTGCCCGCCCCATCCACAATCGGCTTTGCTTCGTGTACGTACACACATTTTTTTTTTGTTTCCTCCCTTAATTTTTACTATTTTTGTTTTATCCCTTGCTTCCTGAATCACGTTGTTATATGAATGTAGTCTGGAGTAAGTCCAAATGGGGTAAACATCAACAGAGAATGGCCGCGCCGGCGAAAACGAAATAACACTGTTGTGATAAGAAGTTTACATGCGCGCGAGAAAATCGTAGGGGGAAAAATTCATATTGAAAATGGGCGAGGGTTTTCGGTGGAGGGGAGGTGGAGGGAGGGGGTGGGGGGGACAGGTATAGCGGAGCAAAACCAAAAGCCGATAACGCCCAACCCGACAACGGGAAACCGTAAATCGTGAAACGGGTTTCCAAGGGGAGCTTTTATGAAGAAGCGGAGCGGAGTGGCCGAACGAAACGAAACGCAGCGAAACGTGGGAATTTTGGCACCGGCACTCCATATTCACACCGCCGCCGACGTCGCCACCGAGGGCGCTGCCTTCGCCGTGGCGCCGGTCATGAATTTTACAGTCGATACGATACCGAGCGGGGTTTTCGGATACCAAATTAAATTCACATATAAAGGGCCTGAGGGTGCCGTGATGGCGTGAATACGACGGCCGGCCCTAATAATGCTGGCGGCCGTAACGACGTTCGCAGTGGACACGAGTGCAACTAAACATGGACATGGTGCAAGAAATCGCCTGACCAAATGGGGTGATGGAGATATGAAATCAGTTTAGAAACAGCAATGAACATAAATGAAACCACCATAAGAATATAATAAATCTAGACACACGCTAGTGTGTGTTGCCGCCAAGTAGATGAGATTTAATTGTAGCCAGAGCTTAATTGTTGTCAGGTTTGGCAAGAACGTTGGACTGTGGGTGGGGGCCTACCAGTCGCCCACTTTCCGGCATTCATCCCGCGGTAACAATCTTCAAGTTTTCATTTAACTTTCAAACTATTAGTATAGGTGTGATTAACTTGGCTAAAAGGATTAATCTTGTCGGCCTTTCCCTGGTTGGATGACATCACTACTTTCAAAGGCCAACCCTTTTCAGAATCTTGTCAGCCTCTCTTATACCAGTTTTGGTTTTGGTTGGATGTCCTTTACGCAAACAGCCAAAACTTAGCCGAGGGTGTAAATTGTACCTAAATATTTAGGAAGCATTAACAACTATGGTCAAGTCTTTTAACATGAACAAAAGTATAAAAATTAATTATTTTTATTGTCTCCACCAAGCCAAATTCCTATCATAGGCGGTTCCAACTTGGCTCCTGACAACGGGAAGATAAAGAATCCCTACAAAATATTTTTCGGGAGAAACATGACGACAACAGAGTTAATTAGATGGGCCCGGGGGAGGCGGGGGGGGGGGGAGGATTCGGATTTTGCAAGGGGACAGCGGGAGTCAGGTACGTTACTGCAGGTTAGTATAAAAGCGAAGCCGTAATCAGACAGAAGACAATTTCGTGCGAATTTATGCGTTACAACGTGCCTACAAGGTCAAAAATTCTGCGAACATATGGTTGGTATTGCGTTTACCGATCGATTTTGACGTCTTTCTCACACCATCTCACCGCGTGACGCAGCCGCGAGCAGCCATTCTAGCAATGCTGTGTTAAGGGCGCATTTACGCTCCGACTCGCGCTTGCATTCTCGCAGCTAGAATTTAATCCCAATGGCAAAGTTGTCGTTACTATGGTAACAACGCCATACCTGAATTAGCTAATCCGACGTCGTTTGAGTAAATTTTTAAGTCTTATAATCCGTGACAATAAGATAAGAATTCCTCCTGAGGAAATTTTCTCACCCGCTTCTGAACTCGCATCATAGAATTTTTCGTTGTGAGTCGACATAGCTAAAACCGCCGCCATGTTGGAATTCCAGACGATTTCTATCTTCTAGCTGCGAGAATGCAAAAGCGAATCGTTGCAGAAACGCCCCCTTTTTCGTAGAGGCCTGCAAATAAAGGAGAAATACAATGATTTTTTTCAGAAATTGAATTTTTTTAAACTACTTATCAGTAAAAATAAAAAAAAATTTTTTTTTTTGTTTTTAATAGTACCTTATTTTATTTTTCCAATGACCGTGCGGCACCTTTGAGGCCCTTATTCGGTTGGCCTGTGGTCCGATGCTTCAAGCACCCGAAGCAGGGGGCCCCCCCCCTCCCCCAATCTGGCCATGCATTCTGGTTTGGATTTGAGCGTATGTTGGTGTGATCGTTCAAGCCGCCTTCAACATGTATACTAGTAACGCTGAGAAAGTAAGGTTGGCTTCCACCCAAGTCGTTTTGTAATGCAGAAAAGCCAACTCTACATTAAAAGGCGGGCAAGGCTCACCTACACACGAATACGAGCGGCGGCTGCTGGAAAGTAGAGGGTAGGATGTTCGCGTACGGTGTTGTTGTCCTTCAGTCTGTATTTACGATAACTTCTGACCACACTGTCCCATTCGTTTCAGCTTTCCACGATCTTTTCCACAACTTCGAAAATAAATAAAATTGGGGCTAGGGATTTCGGGGATTTGGACTCAAATTAGATAAAATAAACTAAACATCGTTAACAAGACGTCCTTTACACAAACATCGTTAATCATTACCAGAGCCAATACTGTCTAAAATCCTTACCAAGAGCCACGGCAAAACATACGTACCCTGTCAAGGTAAGGTTTAACCATATCTGGCGCTCCCACAGATGGAGGATGTACTTCCGTTTTAATTGGTATTGTTTTATTTTATTTTTTACTGCATGGGCTCTTGTGGGGAGCTCGGATTGAAAACCTTGTCAAGGGTACCCGCATATTGGGGCACTTACCCCCCCCCCTTTTTTTTTTTGGATGCCCTATCGTTAACTAAAATTATGTAGAAAAACTATAAATAATAATTATTCGAGGATTGCAAAACTGGTTTCCCCAGCTGAATACAGACCGGTCATTATTAGTTACAAATTTCAAGAGGCCAACTCGTTAGATATTTGCAGCGAGCACGGATCATTTATTCTTCAAACTTCAGCTCCTCGGTTATAGAAATGGAGGTCGTTTTTAAGCAACACACTGTGAGAGAAACAAGCCTAGGCCAAACCTCCGTAGCGCGCATGATAACTTATTATTATGATTATAGCGTTAGAAGAGAACGGACAGGGGTCGTGTCTAGCGGGATGGGGGTGGGGGGGGGGGGCAAATACCCTCCCAGGAACGTCTGAAGAGGTCATAAAAAACCTTACCCAGGTACAATTTTTTATGTTGGAATTTTTTTTCTCAGTGATTTTTCTGTTAGTTTGTTTTGCATTTAAGTGTGCCTCTGATCCACACGCGGGCATCCTGCTCTTGCAGTGTCTGGCTATGCCACTACCATGACTGACTTTTTGGAAATTGAAATAAATTCAAACTCAACAGCTCAAATTCAATTATTTTCGTTTTACTTTAAGAGTTGGACTGTATTCCTTCGTCGTATTGGGGGTGTGGGAGAATTGCAGTGGGGGAGACGTAAAATTTCGGTGAGGGGGCATACAATTTCGGTTGGGGGGGACTTAAAATTATCAATTTGCCCCCCCTAGAAAAAATTCCTAGCCACGGCCCCGAAAGAGGACGTACACCTCTTCATCTTACAGCAACAATTGCAATACGTTTTTGACTGGGTTTGAAGCAGACTCGCTATCTTACAAGGCTCCGTTTTGGGCCCACTACTTTTTTTCCCCGTCCCTTTTCTCCATGCCTCGTTCATCTACTGCCTCCTATGTCATTTCCGGTCTATTGTTGCGCCCTCGCCGCCAAGCTCAATAAGAGCTCTTACTCACCGGGTGCGTTGACGTATTCCGCCGCCAGGGCCTGTCGATTTTTCCCCGTCCAATCCGCTTCTTGTCCCGACACGCGTATTGTAGGCCAGTATAATACGCTAATTAAAAATGGCGTCATCCATCATAATTCCCCCGAGGCGATAAGGAGGCACGAGCGAACAGGAATGGCTCGTCCATCCGTCCTACCAACATGAACAACTAATCATCTAAGCCAAGCTTAAAGGAGAGCCTCAATTAACTAGCGCCATTCAGGGCGGCTCACGGAATGGAAGGAGAGGAGAGCGCATGCGCTGCTGTGAGCCGGAAATACATCACGGAGCTACGAATCTAGAAGAAACGTTACGTCATGTCAAGGATTTGAAACAAGGGGTCGTAACTGCACTAGAAACAACGCATTCCAAACCTTCGCAAGCAGCATTCCTTCCGGCGGCTAGCTAACATCAGTAACGCCAACATGGCGCCCACCAACTTCCGGTTCTCCTCTCAATGGCATCTTGGACGATATTATGGTAAACTGCGTTTAAGATTGGCGAGAGGCCAATCCTACAATATACTTATTTATTTTATTTACAAAATTATCGTCACCCCCTATAAAGAGCATGAGAGCAATTTCAGATTAAAACAACAATTTTAAGAATAGAAGAAATATGGCGGCGCCCGTTCTCGCCTCTGCTCTCGTCTGAATGAGATTGACGAGATACACGTCCTGTAATTCATCATTTCTGTCGCAATTGTTATTAAAATTTTATTTGTTTCTTTGTAGCATATTGATTTTATGTTTACTGTTATTATTTTATACTACGACGAACACTGTGACTATCTTTTTTCCGTGGTTGTATTCCCTTCTTTTTTAAGGTCTTTTGTTTTTCGTCTGTTTGTATTTGTTGTGCAAGTTGATTTTTGCAATTCTTGTGGTTGTTTCTTTAGTTACTTTTTAGTATTGTAGCTAACACGCCAGACGAGAGCATTAGCTCTTGTGGGGTGAGGGTACATACGGTGATTTGTACTGTTTGCCTGATTCAATAAACTAATTCTTGGTTCTTATTTCACAGTTTTGGCGAGGCATAGCTGACATTTTACTTGCGTGAATGAGTAACTGTACAAATAATAAATGCAGCGTTGGTTTCGGTAACCAAGACGATGAGATGCCACTGGTTGACAGTGACTGACATCGCCGAAGTTCCTCTGAATTTATAACTGCGGACATTCTAGATATCAGTAATTATTAAATTACATAATAGTTATTATTATTTCTGTTTACATTTTTTAAAGTTTAATGTTTGTGTGACAGAGTTTTAAAAGATTTATATATTTATGCTAAAGGTTTGTCGCAATTGGGGCGTCGGACGAACGCCTAACTAGAAAATCGTCTAATGGGATAATTGTCTAATATCTGCATAAATAAAAAACCTGGAAAATCTGCGTTTAACTGCGGTTTATGATGTTATATGTACAGCCACAGCGAGCGAGGCTGGGACATTAGACGATTA
>JAHWFP010132889.1:0-11491 GCA_023313725.1 Lithobius niger
TTAAGGAGGATACGACTGTTTGAAACCGAGCTATGCCCGTTTTACTAGGGGCTGGTATTACAGTCACTATTGGATATTCCGCTGATTTTCAACTTTCAACTGCTATTATGACGTGTCTAATTTAGGTAGATGACTCCAATTAGATTCATTCGAAAGATTGGACTGTCTTCTTTTTAACAAGGGTAGGTGAAAGGGTCTACGACTGTTAGAAACCGAGCTACGCCCGTTTTACTAGGGGCTGGTATTACAGTCACCATCGGATTTTTTGCTCATTTTCAACTTTCACCTGCTATTATGACGTGTCTAATTTAGGTAGATGACTCCGATTAGATTCATTCGAAAGATGGGACTGTCTTCTTTTTAACAAGGGTAAGTGAAAGGGTCTACGACTGTTAGAAACCGAGCTACGCCCGTTTTACTATGGGGCTGGTATTACAGTCACCGTCGGATTTTTCGCTCATTTTCAACTTTTCTGCATTCTTCTATAGGATGTCAGGTGTTTTCCCCCTGCACTGACCAATCCATAATAAGCACCTGAATTTGTGATTTTACCGTGAAGTAATTATTACAAAGGTGAAATCAACGGCATTCGCCCTTGAAAACTGTCGTAAATAACATATCAAAAGTCTACCTAAATATGATTGGTGGAAAGACAGCATTTTTTCAAAAAGGCGCCGAAATTCGACACTTTTTCTGTTATTTATTGAAATACTGAATTCCTCTTCACAGTTAGAAAAATTATACACCCTTCCTTTATTGTTCCTCTTGAAATTTCTTTTCCAATGATACCAAACACAACCGGAAGTGTTACTAATGAATCATGATTAATGCGTAGAATGTGCCGTAATGGAAAAATAATAGTGCCCAAATTGAAGGAATTGTTCACTTTGTGTGAAAAGCATTAAATTTGGTATGGATGCACGTGAAGGGTAGCTGGAAAAAAAAAGCAATGATAGCACGTTCAAACTTCCCTCGGGGGATGAGGAAGGACTTAAACCCCTCAAAATGTTTTTTGGTTGTACCTCCTAAACCGTCAACAAATCAAAAGCATAATGTGAAGGAAAAACGTTCAGCACACAATTCTGGACAGAAAGTGATGTACATCTTTTACGTAAAAGCAATCCTTAAATCACAAAAAGCATTATCACCCTCAATCCACGCGAACGCTCCTTTTTTTTCAATTGGTTGTTATAGTGATTTTCGTGTTCAAAGTGCTCTTGCAATACCTCTATTAGCTCGAAACGGACACGCTGAGGATTTTCTGGAAGGTTGGGATCTATTCTTTTCATCAAATTTAGCTGAAATTATTTAACCTAGATTGGGACTGTCCTACACCCATTTAAAGGTGAAGAGGTAATGGCGTAGCAGTGAGGGGCGTATAGTGATTTTCGAATTCAAAATGCTCTTGCTAGCCATCTAATTGCCTGATATGGACATCCTTAGAATTTTCTGAAAGGTGGGGATATATTCTTTTCATAAATCCTATCCGAAATTGTTTAACTAAAATAGAGACTGTCCTACACCCATTTAAAGGTGAAGAGGTAATGGTGTAGCGACGAAAGCGTGTGGTGATTTCCGAATTCAAAATGCTGTTACTAGCCATCTAACTGCCCGAAATGGACATGCTTAGAATTTTCTGAAAGGTGGGGATTTGTTGTTTTCATCAATCCTAGCCGAAATTGTTTAACTAATATAGAGACCGTCCTACACCCATTTAAAGGTGAAGAGGTAATCATGTAACGGCGAAAGCGTATGGTGATTTTCGAATTGAAAATGGTCTTGCTAGCCATCTAATTGCCCGAAATGGACAGGCTTAGGATGTTCTGAAAGGTTGGGATCTATTCTTCCAATAAATCCTAACCGAAATTGTTTAGCTTAGAAACAAATAGAAATAGGAGAATTACAATGACATTTTGAAACTGAAACTAGCTGGTGCACCAATTACAGCAACACTTTCAAATGGGCGTAGGACGGTCCCTGTCTAAGCTAACAATTTCGGTTAGGATTGATAAAAAGAATTGATTCTCACCTTTCAGAATATCTTAAACATGTCTATTTCGGGCTAAAATGGACTTGCAAGAGCACTTTGAAGCGAAAATTGACATACGCTTTCACGGCTACGCCATTATCTCTTCACCTATAAATGGGTGTAGAACTGTCCCTATCTAAGCTAAACAATCTCGGTTACGATTGATGGAAAAAAACAGATCCCCTAAACACTAAAATCACTAACACTGAACACTAAAATCACTATAAAAACCATTTGAAAAAAAGGAGCGTTCATGCGAATTACGGGTAATAATACGATTTTTTTGTGGTTTAAGGGTTGCTCTTACGTAAAAGATGTATATCATCTTTCTTGTCCCGAATTGTGTGCTGAACGTTTTTGCTTCACGTGATGCTTTTGATTTACTGACGGTTAAGGAGTTTCAACCCAAAAAACTATTTTGGGGGATTAAATACTTGAACTTGCTGTCATAGGTTTTGCTATCATAGGTTTTGCTATCATAGTTTTTTTTCCCAGTTATCCTTCATCTGCAAACTTTTATGCTTTGCACACAAAGTTAACAATTCCATCAATTTTGGACACTATTATTTCCATTACAGCATGATTCATTAGATAGTACTACTTCCGGTAGTTCCCTTTGTGATTGGTATCATTGGAAAGGAAATTTCAATAGGAAATTCCTTTCAATAGGAAATTCAATAGGAAATTTCAAGGAACAATAAAGGTGGGGAGGGGGGTGTAATTTTGCTAACTGTGAAAGAGAATTCAAACTCTCATAATCCGACACATTTAAAATGGCGATTCTTTTTGCCAAGACATTAGTACCACTTCCGGTAGTTACTTCCGGTTATGCTTGGTATCACTGGAAAGCATATTTCAAGAGAATAATAAAAGAAGGGTGTACAATTCTGCTAACAGTGAAGGGGAATTCAGTATTTCAATAAATAACAAAGTATCGTCTTTCCACCAATCATATTCAAATCTGTCAAAAAAAAAACGTATTAAATGTCATTTAATACGGTTTTTTTTTTTACAGATTTCAAGGGCGAATGCCGTTGGTTTCATCTCTGTACTAATTACTTCAAGGTTTGGTCAACTTTTTCGATATTTTCAGGCACCCATAAGTTATTTTTTGGAAGAACATTACAAATGGAAATGTGTTAAGGTCAAAAACCGCCAACCTTGCTTACCTCAGCATGCAAGACGAGATGGAAAGGTATCAATAATTCTGAACTCATGGTCCACACATGTCGCGACCTGCTGAGATAATTGACCGTTCAAACACACCTATAATAGGCCACAATTACGAAATAAAAGACACTTTTAAAACAAAACACGAGATGAACAAAAGGTTACAGAAGGAGGGCTTCCCAGGGAACAGGATAAGCGCCCAACATTAGTGCAACCGTGATCCAGGAGGAGCCAGCTACACTAGCTAACGTAGCACCAACCGCACAAACCTTCGGGACAGCATTCGTGTTTGGGACCAGTTGAGTGGTTAGTGGTTACTGAGTAGCTAGGTTTCGTTTGTGCGTTTAATGGTCATCATTGTTTTTATTTAGATGGTACGAACATTCTTGAACACGCTCGTGACTTGTAAATCTGGAATGACCTGGATGGCATCTAGTTAAATGAAGCGAAACGAAACTACGACGGTTAACACAAAGAAAGTATTGTACAACAAAAAGACACTGAAAAAAAGCAAAGGATAAAAAACTGTAGGGAAAAAGTGGTGGAAAAAAATCGACAGGTAAAACCTAAGAAAGTAAAATCTGCAGAATAATTAGCCATCGGAAAAAGCGTTGTGAAAGTGGTTTCCTGGTGAAATTCTGTCAAAGAAAACTAATATTTTTTCCCCATCTCTTTTTTCCTCCGCTATTTTTCGTTCTGTTTTTTCCCCTCTACCTCGTAAATAATTCTGCACGCATGAATTGCTTATGCATAGACAAGACCAATCTAAATTTATTTTTTGTATTACAGATTACTGGTGCCACAGAGTTGTTGAGCACAGTTATTCTGCTGTGCCATGGCCACCTCCCTAACCCAGCATGCCATTCACACTGTGCACTGCCTGCTGTACGTTGCTACCCTTGTTGCAGCATACTGGATGCTGGGGGCCGGGAACTCACCAGATACTTCCTCGACAGAGTGCAGCTCAAGTGCTTATTTTATTTTTTTGACGTTGAAACTTCTCCCACTGTTGGCAACCCCAAGATTACTAATGAACATTGTTGGTTTGATATTCTATAACAACTGTTACGTTAAAGAAGTGTTGTTTAAAACAAATCAAGGTCTCCTGACGCCATTCATCTGTTTTCGAATTGTGACTAGAGGAAATTACCCGAACTTAGTAAGACAAAACGTGGAACGAAACCTTAGAACGTGTTTGCAAGTCGGGTTGCAAGACTTTGTGCTCGAAGTCGTTACCGACAAGCCGGTTCACTGTCTTCCCAATTTCTACATCCGCGAAACCGTTGTGCCCGCAAACTACCAGACTGGAACTGGGGCCAAGTATAAGGCCAGAGCTCTGCAATACTGCTTGGAGGACGGTGTCAACACCTTAAAGGACCAAGACTGGATTGTGCATCTGGATGAGGAAAGCTTACTGACCGCTAACTCAGTACGCGGCATTCTCAATTTCGTCAATGACGGCAAGTACCCATTCGGGCAAGGTCTCGTCACCTACAACCACGTCATTGTGAACCAAATCACGACCCTCATGGATACCCTACGGGTGTCTGATGACTTGGGAACAGTGCGAGGACAATTCAAGCTGTTTCACAAACCCCTGTTTGGTTGGAAGGGGTCCTATTGTGTCTGCAAGTTCGCCGCTGAAAAACACGTGACTTTCGACCATGGATGGGCGGGCTCCATTGCCGAAGACTTGTATTTTTGTTTGATCGCTTACAAGTATGGGTACGAATTCGATTACATCGAGGGGGAGGTGGTGGAGAAAAGTCCATTTTCGCAAGTGGACTTCTTGCGGCAGCGCAAGCGATGGTTCGAAGGACAATTACTGGTCATCATGAGCAACGCCATAGCCATCCGCTTCAAACTATTTGCGATTTTTAGCGTTTTGGCCTCAGCTCTTTCACCTCTTTTGCTTGTAAATACGTTAGTAGAATTATTCATCTCGTCACCCCACTGGTTCCTCCTAGATTTGCACCATTCTTTCATTTCTGGATCTGTAGTGTTCATTTACGCGTGTGGGGTCATTAAATCGCACACGCTTTACCCACGAAGAGGTCTACTTGTTTTGTGCGCCAATTTGCTAGCTGTTGTCATAGTTGGACCACTGACCTTTATATACCAGTTTATTATCCCAATTTGGTCGTTGTGGTGTAACAAAATAGACTTTTACGTTGTTGAAAAGGAAATATTGGATCCGAAAAATAAGAAATTCGTGTCGTTTGTGCAATGAGCTGTGATAAAATGTAAATAAAAGCTGTATGCCGTTTCCAAAGTTTCATTTAGTTGGTTGCATGGAGAGAAGTGGAGAAAGGATACATGTGCTCCCGTCGTAGCATCTGTGAACAACAGCTAAGACAATAGCTTGAGGAATCTTTTTACCACAACGACGCCGTTTTGTTTAGATATTCAAAACCCCGAAGATAGCCAGTCAAGAAAAAAAGCTTTAAAAGTGCACACATACGCAGTCAAAAACACAACGTTTCGGAGGTTGCTGCACCTTCTTATCAAGTGCAAAGCAGTGACGTAAATAAATATTTTTTCTGGGGCGGGGGGGGTCAAATTCCACATTTTTATGCCCCCCTTCAGCCCTCTTTTTACGCCCCCTTCAGCATGCACAAGAATGACTCCAGATTGGGGGGCATGTTTTCAAAAAATACTTAGCTGATAGGTTTTTTTTTTGTAAAAAATTTTTTTTTCAGTGGAGTTGTTTTTTGGGGGGGGGGGGGGGCTCATGCACACGCCACTTCCTGCCGTATATAGATAACACATTGCTCACAATCTCACCATAACATGGTTCCTGATAGTGTAACGTCACCACGATGGTGAGGAAGATTAATAATACGTTGTTGAGAAAACGATTGTTGAGAAAACAAGAAAACTTGATTACGCTGTTGCTAGAAAATTGATTCAGGAAATATCATGACAATTCTATTCAATTCCACCCAATTCAGCCTAAGTCCAGCGTAATTTTCAGGTAAATTTTTACAAAATTTAAGGTACTGCCGAAAATTTAGACGATTTGGTGAATTTTGGGGCGGAAATTGGTTAAACTAGCTGGACCCGTGCATGCTACACGATGGTTGAATTTCCCAAACTTAGCTTCTCCCGGTGTTTTGTCGTGGAAAGTAACTGGCAGAGTCAATTTCTCCTCCCCCCCCCCCACACACACACACACCGAACTGCTGCATCCCTTGGCTGGCTCTCCCAGTGTGGGGGATCTGTATTTATCCAGCAGGGACGTAAAGGTTTGGGACCCAAACCTTTACGTCCCTGTCTCCAGCACCTTAGGTGTCGGGACATTCCCACGGATGTTTTGGTGTAGCCCCGGAAAAGTCACAATGAAGTTGGATTGAAGTCTGAAAAAAAAAAACAATCACTGATAAACCCAGCATTCAGTAAGCGGTAATTATCTAGATTAGGGGCACCACGCCAAATCATTTAATTTTTGTACTAACCGACGCTACTCTTCATCCTAACACCATTTCGCATCATAAAACCAGGGGGAAAACGGTGTAAGGTTGTAAAAAAAATTTCAAAAGATGGAAAATGCTAGTCACATACGTGTTAAAGCAGCGGCGGCGACAGCCATATTGTGAGGGAAGAAGGGTAGCCAGAAAACCCGATTTGCACCTCACTAAAATTTTACGGAAACGTAACCTAACCAAACCTAATCTACCTAACCTAACCAACCTAACCAAACCTAACCTAACTGACAATAACAACAAAACCACACGAAAATGGCAATAACAAAACAACGAAAGAAAAATTTCCACAACGATTGTTGTTGTGAAAATCGGGTTTTCCGCCTACCCAGCTTCCCGAATCAAACGCCTCACAGTATGGCTGCCATCGCCGTAGCTTTAGCGTGTCTGTAACTAGCATTTTACGTCTTTTAAATAATTTTTTGAGAAGTTTATAGACGTTTTCCCCGGATTTCGTGATGCGAAATGGTGTTAGGATGAAGAGTAGCGTCGGTTAGTTCAAAAATTAACTGATTTGGCGTGGTGCCCCTAATCTAGATAATTACCCAGTAAGCAAGTAAGTCCGCTCATCAGCGAAAATCAAAACGTCGACAATGGCACACTCCACAAATAAGTAGTAGATATCCGTGAGCCGTTGTCGATTTAACGGTTATAATTGCTCGCCAGCGAGAAACGGCTAGTCCACCATCGAGGGGGTGGAGGGAAACACGAGTGGGCGAAGCCTGTCTCCCTCCACCCCCGAGATAGTGGACTAGCCGTTCGAGCTCAAGAGCAATTATAACCGTTAAGTTGACAACGGCTCACGGATATGTATTTTAATGCTAAGGTGTGACGTCGAGCCAACATATCTAGTTATTTGAGATTTAAAAAAAAATTTATTTGAAAATTTTATTTGTGAAACATGACGTAAATTCCTGAACTCAAACTTCCAGTTTAAACTTCCTGTCTGCGAAAGTCTCACGTACGCGAGGTCGTCCCTATATCCAGTTCCAGTCACCCACATTTGTGTTTAAGGTAAAACCGTATTTTTTCTACTTTATTAGTTTAAATAAGATATAGCGTATAAAATGCGCTATTCGCTTGAGTCTCGTAGGTTTTTAGGTGTTTTAGAAGGGGTCAGTATGCTAGTTTTCGTACCGTCGGAACGAAAGGTTGTCGGATTCGGCTTGGACCATTCAAGTGGATGGGGGTGGGGAGGGGGCTAGCATCGTATGCGAGGCTTTTTTTTTTCGTGTTAGTGCGGAAAATGTCGCCAGGTTACAAATGTGCTGTTCGCTTTAGTATCGTATGTTTTTAGGTGTATTTAGGTGTGTTTACAAGTGTCGGTAGCCTAGTTTTAGTACTGTCGGAGCGAAAGGTTGGCCATTCTTCCATGGGTGGGGTCCTAGCATAGTAGCCTACGCGAGGTTTTTTTTTTTCGTGTTAGTACGATAAATGTCGCAGGTTGCAAATGTGCTTATTTATGTTGGTTGAATTTGTGTTGTGTGCGGTAGTTTTTGCAAAGTATGTCTCATGGTAGAGCAGTGGTTGTGTGGAGCGCGGAAAAAGTGTTAGATTATCAAAAAAAGTGTGGGTTATCAAAATTAACCCACGGTCACATGTGTGGGTTTTCAGATTAACCGTATATAACGGCTGCACTTTTAGCATTGGGATGTGTTGGCGTGACGTCACCACCGTGCATTAATAAATAATAATATTTTCCCACAGAAGGTGGGCAGGACTTGGAAGCGTGGTGAGCCACTGATACCAATCCTGAGATGGGTTTGGGCAGCGGGGAGGGATAGACAAAACTAAGGATGTTGCTTCAGATACCGGGTCAGGATATGCCCGAAACCAAACACGGTACTTTTTGATACTGCTTCCTCGGTTTAGGATTTTCAAACAGGAACCAGTCGAAGAGCAGCAAGAAATTTCGGCGGCAGTCCAGACGTAAACCCTGAACCGAAAGCGTCCATGACTGTCCCCGAGTCGATGCCGTAGGACTAATATACGGCCAAATCCACGTATAAGGATAGAGCAGTGACATTTGCCGCCATATTGGCACCAGTATGGGTTTTGGAGGGCGTAACTACAAGGTGCACTACATAAAAATGGAGGAAAAAACAACGGAAGAGCGGATTTCTTAGGCTTAAAATAACGTTGTTTTCTCCAACAACAAAAATCGCGTGTTTTAGGTCTAAGAAATCACTCTTCACAGCATCGGCTTCAGTATGACGCCCTTCTGTTTCTCTCTGCGGTGCCCCTTGCAGCTAACCCATTAAGACTCCAGCATAGTTATATACAATAATACTACGTCGTGTCACTGCTCTATAGGGTCAAACTTAAATCTTCGGAGCTACAAGCGTATGTTGGTCGTGTGGGAGGGGTGGGGAGATGAGGGGGCAACACACTCCGGAAAAAAAGTATCCAAGTTTGTGCAAACAAATATAAAATATCTTTCAAAAAAAAAGTTAAAGGAATTTTGGTGAAACCGTGTCCCCGAATTTTCTTTTAATTATGTATCTTTGATCAAAATTTAATGCCCTCCTTCCCCATACGGAATTTATAGACAATCTATTATTCCCGACATCATCCCCCTCCTCCCCCTCCCCCTTCTATTTCAATTTTGGTGGAAACTTCATGATTTCACGAAGTTTCTCTTACTGAGGACGACCCTATTATCTCTCCACCACTTCCCCAGTAAATGAGTTTGGGAGTTGACATCGAGTTTTCCTTTTTACGATTCTAAAGGTAATTAAGGTAACCTTGGTCGAGCAGCACTCAGCTAATGAGTGATGAATGCACACGTATAACCATGTGTTGGCAGTATTTTTTGGTGATTTTACAACAGATTTGTTTTGCGATTTTTTCCGCGGCTCTGTTTTCCATCGGCTTTTTTTTCCCTTGAGCTTTTTTCCGAGCCTTTTTATCATCGGCCTGTTTTTTTTCCCATCAACTTTTTTTCCATCGGCTTTTTTTTCAGGCTTTTTTTCTGCGGCTTTTTTTTTTCCATGCACCATTTTGGGTACGCAACCAGAGGCGGATCAAGGATGGTGCGGCCGCCCCCCACCCCTTCCTGCTGAGAAATGGCCAAAAAAAGATTTGAATTCCATTTGACGTACAGTAGTTTATTTACCGAAAAAGGAAGACAAAAGTTCATCGTAGGCTGTCACTGTTTCTTTGAAACGCGTCTTCATTAACGACTAGTAAAGTATTTCATTTAAATGTATTTAACCTTGGCGGAGAACGGAAATTACCAAACATCTAATGAAGAATCATTCTGCTTCTAGTTACTGATGGTGCCTGTGTAGGTTTGAGGAAGTTAGACAGTGGGATTAAATGACTCAATTGCTTGTCGACCCTGACAGCCTACACAACTACACACACGTTCTAAATTGTAGGACGCTTTAAAACGAGTGTTGTAGTAAATATGCAAATAGCCATGCTCGAGGTCTGTTCCGCAAGGTAAAAGGCCTGTTAAGAAGTCTATCGTCCGTTGTGAAATGGCCAACGCAAATGAAGCCACAGAGTCGACACGGCTGCAATACCAGCACATACCATACCACGAAAGGCCCAGAATGAAATCGTAAATAACGTAAAGGAATGGAAGAGAAACAGTTCAGGCCCGAGCACCACGTAACAATGACGTCATCTGAAGAAGATCTCAGTAAGTGGGTGATATTGTTTAAGTAATGTATTTGAATCTTTAGTCTAGTTTAGGCTAAACTTAGGAATAATTAGTTTTAAGTTGCTGTCCCCTATAGTTCGTGTGCCAATACGTGTTTATATCAAAGAATGGAAGATCAAGAGGTATAGCATGTTATGTAGGATTTTGCAAGTGAAAATTAAGTCAGACTTAAGGCTACGCAGTTGTGGCGAACCCAGCTGTAAAAGTTACAAACGTTGTTTATAGGTTTTACTTTTCAGTCCTGGTATAGTGATTTATCTATTAAACTTATCTGCAAGCAAATATTTAAACGAAAATGTTATTTTTTTTTTCGATCAATTTGTTCTCAAGTTGAAGCTCATTAATTTTGTAGTTAATATATTTTGAGTTAAAGAAATATACACAAATTGGGTTGCCAGTTCGAATCCGGGTCATGACACTCCGACGAAACGTAAGTGCATAAAGGTAGCTTACTCTACTCTTTCCGCTTTCTTTTATGTACGGTATTTTGAATGTGATATTGACCTTGTTGGTCTTGTTGGCAAAGTTGTGATCATTGCTTTCCGTGTTCAGGATACAGGACAAAAACCCATAAGTTTGAACCACTTTTATGTAACATTGACACCTGTCAATGACGTGTATCGTGCGTCATTGTGTAGGGTTCATTGCTTTAAAAAAAAACTTCCCTCGAACGTATGGGTGTGTTTCTAAACTAGAGGGAAGAGTGAGATGGATTCCTCTAAGCCACGCCCCTCAACGTTATCAAAACCGATCAGTTTAGAAACACCACTGCCTCACTTGTCGTTCTCAACATTAGACAAATTAGCAATAATGGCTGCCAAATCTATTTTCAGCGAGAGAAATGTTATTAAGAACATAATACAAGTGCTTATTATAATACGCGCGCCGGTTCTTGAGTCCTCTGAAAAATTGTGATCGACTTTTTTTTGCCAGCAGCAGTGGAGCTCCCTGCATGTAACCAGCATTGTAGACTGCTCTGCGGGAAAGCCGATCGGCCAGCTGCTGAAATCCGTTCATTGGTAGGCTTGTGCTACGCCAGCAGAAGAAAAAAAAAACCTCTTCTTTATTTTATCCCAAGCAGGTGCGAATTACGCTAAAAAAAAGATTTTTCTTGTTAATAAAAAAAAAACCGGAAATAAACGT
>JAHWFP010132961.1:0-23491 GCA_023313725.1 Lithobius niger
ATTTCCGAACGCACGGATCTGACGAGCGTTGGAACTGCTATCCAGCCCTTCTTTGTCAACATGCCTCGTCACATTTAACACCCGTTCTTCGTTCGAATCCGATTAGAGTAGGTATGATTTTTTTCAAACAACACCTGCATATTATGGTATTTTGTTGTTTAATTTTAAATTAGTAACACTTTTTTAACGAGGAAAAGGATTTAATTCCTAGATATTGGATGGCAATCACGTTTACAGATTTTATTTATATTTCAATCAGCCAACCTTAAAATATTGCTCCAAAGTGCAAAAATCTATTTTAGATAATTTTGGCTCCACACTTCTCTAGACAAGACGATTCTCTTTCATTTGAAACAAGATTGACACTATTCTGTTGAAAAATAACTGAGAAAAAGTGGAAATAAGATCGTAACTGAAATACGTTGTAGACGCTAACGCCATCTAGTAGTTAGAATTGAGATAACCAAAGGAGTTGCACTCCCTCTAAATGAAGTTTCATTTGTATGAGTTTTATTTTGAAGCTTAACGTTAAAAATGTCCAACACGGATGATTTTGAAGATGTCATTAAAGACATACAGTACAAAGACCTTAAAAAGGCCTGTTTGAAATTAGGCCTCACCGTAACCGAAACTAGACACGAATCCGTGACTATTTTGAAAAATGCTGTCGAGGAAGAAAAGATTTCCGTAGACGATTTCTCTGACGAACTAGCCCCGGCTATAGAAAAAAGACAGGCTACCATCCTACAAAAAGGAGTTAGCAGCAAAAGAGCATGAGCTTTCACTTAAAGCTGAGGAATTAAGGTTAAGAGCACTAGAAATGGCGGAGTTAGATAAATGCCGAGCTCAAGACGCAGCCAATGCGGACAGACGCACGGCTCACAAATTAGCTTTAAAAGACCAAGAGGCCCAAATAAGGGATAGAGATGTTCAATTAAAGGAACAAGAAGAACAAATTAGCGAACGCGCTAGTGCTCGAGAATTGTTAAAGTTAGATAAGCAGATCGAACTAGCAAAGGTAACAGCTGCTAATCTTAATAGTAGTTCAATAACAGTAGTGGTACCGTAACTCCTACTCCCAGTGTCAAGGTAAATAAACCGGGTAAAATTGATGAAGCTGTCAGACTTGTAAATAAGTGGATTTCCAAATCGGAAATCAATAGCTTTTAAAAATTCTTTGAAAAGACTATGGAAACCCAGCGTATAGACAAAACTGAGTGGATCGTCGGACTCCAACCTCTCTTAGGAGACATTTTGATTAAAGTTTGTGATCAAATGTCAGTTTTAGAAATGCACGATTGTGACCTAGTTAAAAATAAGTTACTAGAAAGGTTTGTTCAAACTAAAGAGTCGTTTCCAGCCCAGTTTCGTTCTCTTGAACGTGAACCCAAACAGTTGTTCCACGAACACGCGTTTGAGTTAGAAACCCTATTTTCCAGATGGATATCTTTGGCTGATGTTAAAAACAGCTACGACAAGTTGGCTAATTTAATCCTACTTGGGCAATTCACCAAGTCGTGTCCTATTGCACTGCGCAAGTGGTTGCCGGACCAGATTAAATCTGGGACGTTACAAGAAGCAGCCAAACTCTGTGACAAGTTCACAACCAGAAATAAACAGATTTCTGCCGACATGGCCCTTAAAAACAGAGAAAGCACCCGCTAGTGCTCAGTCGTCTAAACAAAATAAACAAACTCTAAATGTATTAGCTAACCCGGTTGGGACTAACAAGAGCAGTGACAGCGTAACTAGCTCTGATGCTAATGCTGATAAGACCGACAATGTCAAATCTAACAATGTTAGAACGTGTTACGAATGCGGCTCGGCCTCGCACCTCCGCAATCGTTGCCCCTAACTTAACAAAGCTTTGGCATCTGCTAATGCATGCTTTCTCGTGGGGAAAGATGCCCTAACTATTTTGAAATCTAGCACTATAGATGCTAGCGTAGGAAAACGTAACATTAAAGTTTTGTGCGATTCCGGGAGCTCAGTTTCAATCGTCAGTGCTAAACTTGCCAAAGGTTGGCCACGTTTGAAGCAAAAAAGTAAGTGTCACACTATTCTAAGCAACGACATAGTGATGTTAGAACAGGTAAACCTATGTTTAAAATTAACGAATGGAGCAATGTTAAAAACAGTAGCTTGCGTTTCTAAGGCGTCTAAGCCTATTTTCGATATAGTATTGGGAATACCAGGGATTGATTTATTAAATCAAACGCGCAAACGTACTGTAAACCAGCCTCAAGATTCTGCCCCCAACACTGCGAATGTGTCAGCCCCCCCGAGCGTGTCAATCAAAAAAGCGCTCACGTAAACAAACCCCGCCCAGTCCCACGGGAGTGGTCAAGTCCCAAGCGCCGTCCGACTTTCGGGCGCCTAAACAGCGGCAACCAATCAGCGATCGGTCGCCGAGTGCAAAAGTTTTGGATGGGAGGGATCTCATTACAAATTCCTCTGGCCTGCGCCATGTACCACAGCAACAAGTGGAAACTGTCCACGCCCCAACGATCCTCGATTAGATGCAGCGTCGCCATGAGGTCAACACACCTCCAAGAAGTAAGATAAAACGCAGCCTGTCCGATAACGATATGAGCCGCAGTTTGTTCATGTCCAGATAGGCAGAAATTAATAAAACCAGCTTCTCAAGTTGGGTTGTGTCACGAAGTAAATCATACCCTAACCTAAAAGATAGTAAAGACAGCTAGACTGATTTTAAACTAAATTAAATCGGTATGCAAGTAGTGAAAACTTAAATGCAGTTTTTTTTCTGATCTTTTTTACATTAGGACCCGATTATAGGCGCCGGAGCCGGGGGGGGCATGGCCCCACCATTTTTTGCTGGGACCAATAATAGCCCCCTCAGTTTTAAGGAATCGGTAGAAATCTTCATTTTAACGTTGGTTTGGCATTTTAATTTCTGTTTTTAATAATACATTAATAACACTAGATTCGGAACAAAAGCACGCAACGTGACGGAGCACAAGAATTGATCATGATGGTTGCTGTGTATTCAACGTGCCAGTTTCGTAAGTGAAACTTGCGTTATTAGTTAAATCTTCTAAAAAGTAATTTAAATTGAGTAACAATGCGCGATGGTTATTTCTATATGTCTTATAATACAACTTGAAATTTTCATTAATTTTATTAAAGATGTGATAAATATTGGAATAAAAAGTCTGGCAATACTTTATCGTGTCCAACTCTACGTTGCCCACTGCTAGTTGTGTACACACAATCTTGCGATCAGCCTCTATCTCCTCCTTCCCAGTCACTCTGACTTACTATAAAAATAAACTGGAAATTAAGCTATCAGCGAAAATCATAAACTAGGAATAATAGTACAGCAAACCACCGTTATGCCCTTACGCTTCATTCAAGTCATATACATGTAACGCGGAATCAACAGTTGTGACTCTAACTTAGAAAACGTACGACCACTTTATTTTTATTGTGAAATTACTTTTCTTGCTTTACGTAATGTATGCTTTATCGAAAAAAAAGTTTTGACGAAAATAGAGAATTTAGAATTTTCCAATGATTTCTATGCCCCTCGGCTCGTATTTTTTTTCTTGGGGGGGGGGCTCTTGCCCCCCACCCCCTCCCGTTATTTATGCACCTACTGGCATTTGGCCCCCTTACTTTTTTAATGGTAGAGGAGCCCCTGGACCCGATGTTTTGTTGTTAAACTTTTATCTTGGATAAAAAGACGAAATTTTTGTGCTTGATCACCACAATTATGACTCTTTTAAACTAAATAATTGTTTTTTAGTTGAAACGAAGGTTATAATGCCAACCTAACCTAAAGTTAAAATGTAATTTTTCCAGTAGGGAGTAGGTAAAACCTCTGAATAAGTCTCCAAACTGTACAACTAAAACTTACATAGTTTTTTCCCCCAGTTCCTTTTTAAAAATAGGACCAATGTTTTAATGTGAATTCTATGTTAGTCTAGGGTGGAAATACATGCATTATTATGGCTCTAGTACTGGATAGAAGTTCCCAGTGAAACGGAAGGTATAAAACCTAACTTATGTAGTTTTTTTTCTCTAAATTACAGTTTTTGCAATTAAAAGTAAAATCCCATGCGAGTTTCTTTTAAATAGTAATTGTACGTCGCTACAAAGGTGGCTACATCTCTGAACACCTAACCTAAAAACACTAAAATCGTGTTTATTGCTTTAAAGCCTGCAAATTTTAAACTGCTTCGTTGAACAAACCTGGATAGTTGTGTTATGAACGCTGATACTCTTAGCAGGTATTTTGTTTAAACATTAATTATTAAAACACGTAATTTTCAGTACAAATTGACAGGAAATTAATTTTTATCTTTACATTTTGTTAAGTGGTATATTGAAAGTGGAACCACACCAAAAGGAACTTTCACCTGTTTTCCCGTTTTGGACTTCACACCTAAATTTTAAGAGCCTTATGTTTTACTCTTTTTCTCACTATCAACGTTGTAAACGCGGTCTCGTATCAGACGCTCGTGGTGAGGACACCTCAACACCACCGAAGAAAAAACCTGAGGGCAGCACTCTTACCTACCAGAAGAGCATCGTCTTTATGGCAATTTACACTATAAAAATGTAAATACTGTACAATATTTCTTTAGGCATAAAGCCAAAACACCTTTTCAGCTTAGTTGTGTTTTAGATGTTGACAACTCACGATATTTTTTATTTGTAACAGGTGACGACTTTGCTTATTTATGAAAAATGTCCGATGTTCAAACCAGTTTAAAATCTAACCTAAACTGCGATGTAGCCCTTTAAACACTAGCTGGAACATTTAATCTTTTTATTTGTGCACTTAATGCATTTTGGTAAATTTAACTTCTTGCCATGAACCCTACCGGAGCTCCAATGTTTATGTTTGTATATTTTCAAGGACCCAGTGTATGATTTTATGTTTATTTTTTATAGCATCTCCGTCCAAACTCCGACCGTAGTGAACCTCTAAAAACGTAAACAAACTAGCTTTCCTTCGTTAAAAACATGCCTTGTATATAGCAGTTTCATTCCCAAAGTCGAATAATAATTCTGTGCATTACACTTCGTTTCCCCCCCCCTCCTTCAACAGTTGCGATGCATAACATCGTAGTTTATTTTAATAGGCCTAAAAATCACCTTGTTATGAGTTGAAAACTCACTTGCACTTTTCAAACCTGGCCTCTAAGTTTCCAAGTCGGCAATTCCCTTTGTCAATTCGAATCCATCCAACCAAAACACTGCTTCAATTCCGTCAGCCAGTCAGAGCGCTCAAGTAACCCCGGTCGTGCGCGCTGCCACACCAACTTCCGGTAGTGTCAGCTCGGCCGATCTAGGTCAGTCTCTCCTCCTCCAATATGTCCGCTTCCTCTTCCCTGCTCACCCCCTCCGAAGCTATCCTCGGCGTCCGCGCCAACTTCCGGTAATGAGTATATAACCCCAAACCCAGACTCACTCGTTAGCACAGCTCAAGGATTCTCAAAGCTAGAGGTCACTACGCCGGTCGAGAGTGGAGATGCGTCGGTCCGATGGTTGCCATGCCGGGCAAAGGTAGTGGTTCGTATTTCAACTTAGTTTAACTTTAAAAGTTTATTTTTTGGACTTTACGTCAAAATTTATAGTTTAATTTTAAACTTAACCTCGTAGCTTTGTAGTTAATTTTATGGAACGTCAAGCCAAACGGCATTTCGGACGTTGGCGGCCGTAATTTAAGGGTTCACGGTCCCTTACTAAAAACCAGCTTTGTTTATTATGTTTTTTTAAACACAGTTTAAAGTAAACAAAGGACGGTTTGATCTTCGTGGGGTTTCCATTGATTAATCGCTCGGATCGACTTTATAGGTAGCTGCGGCTTCTGTAATTTAAGGAGTTGACTTATCAACAGGAAACTCTGGGAGGTTTAATGCTTTGCTGTTACACGTAGAAACAAAACTGTAAAACAGGTCTACTTTTATTAGTCAGCCGAGGCTGTTGATAATTTAGAGGGCTCTTTGTTAAATCCCCTTGTGCCGACGCAACTCACTTTTTCTATTTGAAATTGTTTTACGTGAACCTCGTGTTGGTTCTAGTGTCGAATTTAATGTAAATTCCCCCTGTATTTATAACCTAAACTAGGTGTAAAGTTACCATATGTACTTGTAGTGCGATATTTTTATTCATGTTTGTTTAAAATAAAAACCAGGAGTTTTTCTTAAACGTCCGTCAGTTTATTCGCTCGTTGTTTGCTAGAAGTTAACATGTAAGATAATTCTCTCAAAACTTAGCATAGCTAGCCTTTTCCCACCTTGGTGGCAGCGTTACCGCTTATTATTACAGTTAGCCTACAATATTAGGACATGAGTAGCTCCATTCCCTACGCCGGGACTGTAGCTGTTGTGCTTGTTTGAACCAAAAAGTACCCGAAAGTAATAGTAAGAAGATCTAGTTACACCAGGCGAATGGCGATGTTACAAGCACCTACCCCGTCGTAGCATCCGCCGTTACAAATGGTAGCAGCGGTGGGATGAACAGGTGCTGTTCCTTCAAGCGTTTCCCCCCTGCCATGCTACTATGCCATTTGTGTTGAACAATTCTTCAACAACAAAGACGTCCGTGACTCAGACACGATAGTCACAGAAGCAGATGCCCACATTGTAGTAAAAATCAATGCCGAAGCAGATGTCAGCATTGCCGCCAAAATCAATGCAAATCCCGATGTCCGCACTGCCGACAATAACAGTGCCCGTCATCAGCAACCGCAACTAAGCCGTTCCGGAGCCGTGAAGCAAGGATCGCAGATTCCCCCCCCCCCCCCTCTTGGAAATCAACAAGCCGTGGACCGTCAACAACGAGGAGGATTTCACCACTCGTGGGAAGGAAGCTCCGTCGCCGTATCCAGTGGACCTTGGAGAACGCCAACCATCATCACAGTGAAGTAGGCCTCAACCAGACATCCTACTACAAGCCGGAAGTGTGCTAGCCGATTCATTCGTCAGGTGAAAGTTTGGATTTGGACTAGACTGACCGCACAGTGATTGTGTACAGGGTAAGTGTGCATAAGATATGCTTAAGGCCGCCAAGCCGAGTGTTATGATTAAGAGCCTTTTAGGTATTTTAGTTGTTTATACACCTGAGTGCTAGTGGTCTAAAATAAGTGTATTTCTTGCTAAAACTTACGGTAGTTGGGAAAGAAGTGTTTTTAGTAACACGCTCTACTCAATTAAAAGTAAAATTAATTTGCGGCTGCATTTTAATTTAGTTTCATTTATAAAAGTTTTATTTTGAAGCTTAAAGTTAAAAATGTCCAACATGGACGATTTTGAAGATGTCATTCGAGTCATACAGTATAAAGACTTGAAAAAAGCCTGTTTAAAATTAGGCCTAACTGTTAGTGAAACCCGTCACGAATCAGTAACTATTTTGAAAAATGCCGTCGAGGAAGAAAAAATTTCCGTTGACGAGCTCTCTGACGAACTAGCCCCGGCTATAGAGAAAAGAGAAGCTATCATTTTACAAAAGAAGGAGTTAGCAGCCAAAGAGCATGAGCTCGCGCTGAAAGCCGAAGAATTAACGTTAAAAGCAGTTGAGTTAGCCGCCGTAGATAAACGTATGGCGCACGAGCTAGCGTTACGGGACCAAGAGGCCAAAATCAGGGATCGTGACGTTCATTTAAAGGAACAAGAAGCACAAATTAGCGAACGCGCTAGTGCTCGGAAATTATTGAAGTTGGATAAGCAGATCGAACTAGCTAGGCTAACGGCTGCAAATTTTAGTGGTAATTCCAGTCCAAGTAGTGGTACCGTAACCCACACAAACGCCAGTGTCCCTGTAAACAAACCTGGTAAAATTGCTGACGCAGTGAGACTTGTAAATAGATGGACTTCCGAATCGGAAATTAATAGTTTTCTAAAAATATTTGAAAAACTATGGAGACACAGCGTATAGACAAAACAGAATGGGTCGTCGGACTACAGCCCCTTCTCGGTGAAATTTTGATTAAAGTATGTGGTCAAATGTCGATCGTAGTAATGCATGATTATGAGTTAGTCAAAATAAGGTTACTGGAAAGGTTTGTGCAAACTAAAGAAGCCGTACAAGCCCAGTTTCGTTCACTTGAACGTGGCTCCGAACAATTGTTCCATGAACATGCGTTCGCACTCGAAACTCTATTTTCAAGATGGGTGTCCCTAGCTGAAGTCAATAGCAGCTACGACAAGCTAGCTAATTTAGTTATGCTTGAACAGTTTACAAAATTATGTCCCATTGCTTTACGCAAGTGGTTGCCTGACCAGATAAAAACTGGGACGTTACACGAAACAGCCAAACTCTGTGACGAGTTTACGACCAGAAATAAACAAATTTCTGCAGACATGGCCCCTAAACCAGGGAAGGCATAACCTAGTGCATCGTCGTCTGGACAAGCTTCTAAAGCTTCCTCCAGTTTCAGAAGTGGCAACAGAGCCTCTTCCACTGCAGCTAAACCGGCCGGTACTGCAGCATCTTCTGCCGACTCAAGTAAAGGAGACTCGGCCAGCAGCAACTACTCCAACCCTGAGTTTGACAGGTCTAGGAGGCCTAGGTTCGAAGGTACCTGTTTTTTTTGTAACAAAACCGGACACAGAAAAATAGAGTGTCGTGCTCGTATTGCTCAAGAGGGAAACCCAGCCTCTAACGCAGAGTGTAACTTTGTTAGCAATAATCCTCCCGAATTAATTCTTTCTAAACACATTCACGAATGGACAGTGAATGGTGCGAAATGTCTGGTCTTAAGAGACACAGGCTCGACACACGATGTCATTGCAAGGGATTTTGTAAAGCCCGAGCAGTTCACGGGTGAATATACCCACTGCCACAACGCTCTTTCAGAGCAGACGACCGCTCACGCAATTGCCGTGATTGAAGTTGAAACGCCCTACGGTAAAATCCAATCCGCGGCCCTCGTTTCGGACCACGTTGGTCCACATTTCCAAATGCTTTTGGGAGTGCCCTCGCAAACTGTATTAGAAGAAAAAGGTTTAAAGGCCCTGCCCCCTTACTCTAATGCCATCACTCGTTCCCAAACTCGTATGGAACAGCAGCTCCCGATATCTAAACCCAAATATCGTGAGATCGAATTTGAAAGTGAAAACGACTCAGATAGTGATTCTATTGCTAATGTAGTTTCCCCTTCCCAGGAAAGTTTCGTTTCTCCTAAGGTTGATAGCTTAGATTCAGCTATTTTAGGTCCCGAGTCAGATCAGTTAAATAAATTACTGAGTGTTGACAAACCCGAATTTGCCAAGTTGCAGTTAGACTGCCCAACTTTAAAATCATGCTGGCAAACTGCTGAGCTCCCGCTGGACCAGCAGGATGAAAACAAGCAGTTTTTCATCGAGAAAGGATTACTTTTCCGTAAGCCCTTTCGGCCTTCAGGAAGACCGTTAATGAAGAAACAACTAGTGCTTCCGAAGGAGTGTAGAAATTTAGTCTTGAACACCGCACATGCAAATGCATGGGCTGGGCATCTAGGCCGATCCAAAACGAAGGATAGAGTGTTGACTAATTTTTACTGGCCACATTGTTTTACTGACATTGACAATTTTGTATCCACATGTTTGACCTGCCAGAAAAATGGAAAATCTGGGCAGAAGTTTGTTGCCCCTACGGTGCTAGTGCCCATGGATGACGAGCCGTTCAACCGATACGTAGTCGATATCGTAGGCCCCATCAAGCCTGCTAGTAAGGCTGGTTACAAGTATATCTTGTCGTTACTCGATCCGGCAACAAAGTTTCCCGAGGCCGTGCCCCTTAAAGAGGCCAACAGCCAGAGCGTTGTAGATGCTCTCCTCCTTGTATTTTCTAGGTTAGGCTTTCCAGCCGAACTCGAAAGCGACGTAGGCTCTTGTTTCATATCGGAACTTACAACTCTTTTCTTAGAAAAGTGCGGTATAAAGTGCGTTAATTCAAGTGTAAACCACCCGCAATCTAACAGCGTAGAACGTTTCCACAGGACACTCAAAGCGGTGCTGAGAGCTGTCTGTTATGAGCATCCCCACGATTGGGAGAGGTGCCTGCCAGGAGCAATGTTTGCCCTGAGACCTGTTCCACATGAGAGCACTGGCTTCACTCCAGCCGAGTTAGTCTACGGACACAACCTCAAAGGCCCACTGGAGTTGGTGAAAAGCCATTGGATTGAACCAGACGTTCACCCCTCAGTGTTAGAATACATCTTGGACTTGCTCCAGAGATTCCAGTATTCTCGTGAGCTCTCTCAGGAGAACATCACTCGTATACCAAATGAAAAATAAATCCTATTACGACATTAAGGCAGTTGAACGTAAGTTCAAAGTTGGTGACAAGGTACTAGTCCTTAAACCAGCCCGCACCAATAAGTTAGACATTTATTGGGATGGACCCTGTGAAGTGTTGAAACGATTATCAGATACTAATTATCTTGTAAAAAAATCGTTCGGTTTACAAAAGGAAACCATATATCATGTAAACCTTCTCAAACCCTATCTGCCTAGGGAGGGGTCAAGCAATCATTCTTATAATGACGAACGTCAGCTTCCTCACACCGGCCATGTTTGGACAGGTCAGCCTGGAGATGGCCACCTTACTGCTAAGGCCGCCATGAGTCTTTTTAAAAAGACGGGCAATTTGACAAGAGTTGCAGAAGAACGACCTCCTTGAGGTGTTCGAAAAAGTAGACGGTGTTTTCTCTACTTTACCAGGACGCACTGATCTTGTCACACACGACGTTGAATTAGTCGATTCCAAAGTCAAACCCTGTAAGTATTATCGCCACGCGAAATTCGAAAGGGATTTGATCGTCACTGAAATCAAGCGTATGCTTGACTTGGGCTTAATCGTGGAAACCGATTCCCCACATGGTTCACCCATGATCATCGTACAAAAAGAAGACGCCAGCCCACGTCCTGTAGCTGACTACAGGGAGCTAAACAACAATACGGTAACCAAAGATTACCCAATTCCCAACATTGAGGAATGTATTGAGCGAGCAGCTAAGTGGAAGTTTATTTCTATTTTTTGACCTCAACCGTGGTTTCTGGCAAGTGCGCTTGACGCCACAGGCTTCAATGGCCGCCACCATCACAACTCCCATTGGGCAGTTTGCCCCCCTGATGATGAACATGGGGATGAAAAACGCTCCATTCTGCTTCCAGAAGCTCATGGACAATGTCACTCGTGGCATGGAAGATTATGTCACTCCCTTTCAAGACGACACTGCTGTCGGGGCCGAAACGTGGCCACAGCATCTTGATAACATTCACAATTTCCTCTCTGCTGTCAAGAAGGCCGGATTGACGGTAAATGCCAAGAAATCGCAGGTCGCTTGCAGCAAAGCTACTTTCCTTGGCCATGAAGTTGGCAATGGATCTTGTACACCCTCCGAGGTGAAGGTCTTGGCCGTGCAGAAATTTGCACGACCACAAACTAAGACAGATGTCCGTTCCTTTCTCGGTTTGGTAGGATATTATCAAAGATATATCCCTCACTATTCTGAAATCTGTGCATATGTTACAGACTCCTTGAAAAAGGATGCACCCGATCCCGTCATTTGGGATGAGTCAAAGCAAGCTGCTTTTGACACGTTGAAAAGCTCATTAGTGATGTTTCCCGTCTTGAGAGCACCCGACTTCACACAACAATTTATTTTGCAGTGTAATTGTTCAGATCGTGGTATGGGTTTGTTTTATCACACAAGTGTTTGGAGAAGAAGAACACCCCTGTCTTTACGTTTCACGTAAACTGACAGCATGTGAGCAAAACTATGGTACGACTGAAAAAGAATGCGCGTGTTTGATCTGGTCCGTTGCCAAATTGCGTCCCTACATCTATGGAACAAAATTTGTCATAGAATCCGATCACAACCCATTGCACTGGCTCAAGCAAATGTCTGGCAAAAATCCCAGATTGCTTAGGTGGGGCCTAACCCTACAAGATTACGACTACGAAGTTAGATACAAACCTGGAAAGTTACACGTAAACGCTGACACTCTCAGCAGTGTAGCGGCCGAAGCTACGATTCTCAAGGTGCTTGTAACTTCTCCGACATCAATGTGGTGTTGTCCTCTAAACTTCTAGTTCGGTGGCGGTTTTTACTTTTACGGAAAACAGCACACATATGCTACTGGCCCAGCATGGGTAACAGAGAGTCATTTGTCCTAACTGTAGGCTAACTAGATAACTTTAAAGGGTGGTATTTGCTGCCACCAGGTGGGTGTTTCTAAATGCAGCTCTAAGTTTAATTATTAAGTGGTTTTCTTGAGAACTATAACTTCTACATTTAGTCTAACTAGCAGAAAAACAGGCGTTTTACAAACTCAGTGGTTTATTAAAAGGCAAATAAATATAAACAATTACATTTAAAATCAACTAGTGTCAGAACAAGAAAGCTTTAAATAAAAAGCACGGCGATTTTTACAACAGGAAAAATCAACAAGAATTTACATTAAATTCAACTCAAACTTCAACAACAAGCTGAAGAGTAAAACTACAATTTCGATTAGAAAATGTTTGTGAGACCTCGGGAACCCGTTATAACATGCAAACCGCGGGAATTACATGAAATAAATCTATTTGTTGAAACCGCGGGAATTACACACAAATAGTCAAGACTGTTTCTTAAGTCCGACCTAAGATCAAATCTTCAAATCTGTAGATCCTTAGTATCTAGGGAAGCACCCGAAAAATACGTCGTCTAAATGCAGATTTAGTGTTTAGATTAAGTTCATAATAATAAACACGGGAAAAAAGCTGGTTTTTAGAAAGGGACCGTGAACCCTGACGTTATGGCGATGGGGGCCTAGAATGCCGACTATGGCTCCACCTCCATAATTCCCTCAAAGCTAAGGTTAGGGTAAGTTTAAAACTAAAATTTCGAATGGGGTTTCCAAAATTAAATTTTCTAAACTATGTAAAGAAGGCCCGTTCTTCACTAGATTTGAGAGGAGACCTCGCCTCAACCCATCAAAAACCTGAGGGTAAAACTTCGTTTACGGCAACGAACACTTTTTTTTTCTGTCGGCTCCCCAGCCGAGAAAAACCCCGAAATTCAAACGCCTGTATCTTCCAAAAAAATGGACCAATCCGTCTCATCTAAACAGCTCTTAATAGCCATGAACTTTATCTGTTTCCCCCCGCAAACAGAACACGAAAATTCCTTCCAGAACTTTCACAGCATCCTTAAGAAAAACGCACGAAACTGATGCCGTAAAATCACCGTAGCGCACGAGAAGCAATTTTCGCCACTTGTATAAATTTGTATTTGCTTTTATTTTTACTTAGGCATAAAGCCGAAAACATTAGTTTAGTGTTTTAGAGGGAGGAGCTTCCTCTACGAAGGTACTTAACCTCCCTAATAAATGTACAGATACTTTGTTTTGATATTTCTTAAGTTTATTTACGGTGACGATCTTGAATACTTTTGAGAAATTTCCAACTGCTAAAACCAATTATCTGCGGCCGCAATAATTGAAACTGCAATGATTGAAACTATTTAAATGCGTTTTAGCATCTTGCTGGTACTTTTAAACTTTGCTTTTATGAAATATTTAACGTAATCTTTTGCAATCTCAACTACCGGAGCTTAGGCAACATTTTATCCTACGTATTTTCCCGGACACGTCTTTTCTGTTTGTACTTAGTTGCTCCTAGAAAAACCGACTTGGCAACCCATTTCCCAAAGTAAACCTGGCTCCCCAATGTTAATAAACGAATATATTGATATCATTCCTTCAATAGTCGCGATGCTGAACATCGCGGTCAAATAAGAAAACCATCCGTAGTAATTAAAGGCCTTATTCACGTTCCAAACAATGAGTTCAACTCTACCGGCCTCTCTTTATCACGCAGTACATAGTTATTCCTTCAAACGGCGCCAAGCGAAAAATCCTTTACGCTGCCGACTTTTCTATTGTTCTCAAGGCCCTCAGCCAATCAGACCTCGTAGCTATCCTCGGCGTCCGCGCCAACTTCGGGTAATGTGTGTATAACCCCAGCCCCAGGATGCAATTGTTAGCACACGCTCAGCAGATCTCAAAGCCAGAGGTGACTACGCCAGTCGGTATAGGAGATGTCCCGTCCGAATGTTGCCATGCCGGGCAAAGGTAGTTGGTTCGTATAACTAGTATTAGCTTAGAAAGATTAACTTTTGGAAACCCCATTCGAAATTTATAGTTCTAAACTTAATGACTAACCTTAAGCTTTGAGAATTTATGGTGGTGGTACCATGATCGGCATTAATGACCCCCCACCCCATAACGTCAGGGTTCACGGTCCCTTTCTAAAAACCAGCTTTTTTTTTCCGTGTTTTTAGTATGAATTTACTCAAACACTAATTAGATCACTTAAACCAATTAGGTTTGCAGAAGCAGTGACTTCGATGGCTAGTTGCCCAAACTCATGTAAGTGTTTTCGTTGATTGGCAGAGTTTTTGTTAACTTCAAGTGAGAAATTCTAAATGGCAGATTTGATTCTAAGTCGCACTTACGAAACATAGTCTGGTAGTATTTTGTGTAATTCCCGCGGTTTGCACTTAATAACATGTTCTTTCGAGTTCCAGGCAGAACTTTTTCTTGTCGAAATTGTTATTCTTTGCACATAACATGTAAAGGTTGAAACTGAATTTAATGTAAATTCTTGTCAGATTTAATGTAAATCTCGTGTTGCTTTAATTTAAAAGCTTTCTTGTTGATGCTAGTTGAAATGTAAATACTTGCTTTTTATATTTGCCTGTCATTTAATAAACCAAGAGTTTGTGAAACGTCAGTTGTTTACTAGTACGATTAATTGCTAGACTTAATTAAGAAAACCACTTATTACTTAAAGTCAGGACTGCAATTAACCACCCACCTGGTGGCAGCGAATACCCCCCTTTAAAGTTGACTAGTTAGCCTACAGTTAGGACCAATGACTCTCTGTTACCCATACTGGGCCAGTAGTACATGTGTGCTGTTTCCTGAAAAGTAAAAACCGCCACCGCTACTAGTAATTTAGAGGACAAAACCACATGGATGTCAGCGAGGCTACAAGCACCTAGAGGATCGTAGCTTCGGCCGCTACAATCTGGTGGCAGCGGTGGGATGAACAGGTGCTTTCCCCCCTGCCATGCTACGACAGATGAACAACTCTTCAATCTGTCAAGCCGCAACTTGGACGTAAGTTGCAAGAAAAAGATGTCCGGGACTCAGTTACTATAGTCCCCCGAAAAAGACGCCTGCATTGCCGTTACAAATCAATGCTTTCCCCGCCCCAGTGACAACGCCGTTCCTGGATCCAGACGACTGGAGACGCAGCTTCACCGAGTGGACGCCTGCCCAGCCGAGATGCCCGCATCCCCTGCCTGCATCAACCCCGCAACCCTGTGAGGAGAGACCAGCCAACAACGGACAAGGGGCTCCTGCACAGACGACTGCCCGCAGATGAGACAACCATCGCCGCAGTAAACAAGATCCAGAGACGTTCTAGTACGACGCCTGTGGAATTCAGTATCATCGATCGACGGTGGGACGATTGACCAGATGTGGACAGACAGACCACACAGTGATTGTGTTTTCTGGGTAAGTGTGCATAGGATATGCTTTGGCCTGCCAAGCCTAGTGTTGTAGTTAGAAACATTTATGTATTTTAATTATTTATACACCAAAGCTAGGGGTCGTTAAAAAGTGTTTTCCACTGCTAAAGCTTACTGGATTAGGATGAGAAGCGTTTAAATTCGTGCTCAGTCTTAACTTCAAGTTAAAATTAATTTGCGGCTGCAATTTAATTCCGTATTTCATTTATACAAGCTGTATTTTTGAATGTAAGGTTAAATTTTCCCGAAATGGCTACTTTCGACGAAATTGTAGAAGATCTTAAAAACAAAGAGCTTAAGAAAGCATGTTTGGACTTAGGTTTAGCAGTAAGTGACTCTAAACAAATATCACTTAAAATATTACGTGATGCAGTTGACGATAAAGTTTCTTTAACTGAACTTGCTGACACGCTAGAAAGTGCCATGGACAGGAGAGATTTAGCCATTCAAGCTAAAAAGGAAATAGCTCTTAAAGAAAATGAGTTGTTTTTAAAAGCCGAGGAATTAAAGTTAGAAGCTTTAAAAGTTGCCGATGCGGATAAACGCAGGGCCCACGAGCTTGCATTAATTGATCAAGAAGCACAAATACGTGACCGTGACGCTCAATTAAAGCAGCAAGAAGCGCAAACTAGAGAACGCTCTAGCGCTCAAGAGCTACAAAAGCTCGACAAGCAGATATAATTAGCTAGGCTAAATGCTGCTAATCTTAGTTTAGTTCTGGCCATACAAGTGGTACAGCAACCCCTGCCTCCCCTAGAATTCCAGTAAGCAAACTCGGCAAAATTACCGATGTTGTACGTTTAGTGAATAGATGGGCATCCGACTCAGAAATTAACAGTTTCCTTAAAATTTATGAGAGAACTATGTTAACACAGAAAATTCCCAAAGAGGAATGGGTGGTA
This sequence comes from Lithobius niger, assembly GCA_023313725.1. Classification (NCBI taxonomy): domain Eukaryota; kingdom Metazoa; phylum Arthropoda; class Chilopoda; order Lithobiomorpha; family Lithobiidae; genus Lithobius; species Lithobius niger. Next base: position 16,444 of record JAHWFP010132961.1, read on the forward strand.
GGCTTACAACCTCTTTTAGGTTCAGTATTAATTCAAGTGTGTGACCAGCTCCAAGATGTTGACATGCATGATTACGAGATCGTTAAGACTAAACTTCTTGACAGGTTTGTACAAACTAAAGAGTCGGTGCAAACCCAGTTTCGTTCCCTAGAAAAATTGCCAGATCAATTATTTCATGATTATGCGTTCAATTTGGAAACCTTGTTTTCCCGTTGGGTCTCACTAGCTAAAGTAAATAAAAGCTATGACCAACTAGTGAATTTAATTTTACTACAACAGTTCAAGAAAGCCTGCCCAGTTGCTTTATGCAAATGGCTTCCCGACCAAATCAAAACCGGCACTCTTGCCGAAGCAGCAAAACTCTGTGACGAGTTTACGACACGCAACAAACAAATTGCTGCAGACGTTTCTTTGAAAACGAACAAGACACAACCTAGTGTTCAGCCGTCTAGTAATGCTTTTAAAGCATCTTCTAACAACCGGGGTGGTAACAGGAGTTATTAGACTGCAGCTAAACCGGCCGGTACTGCAGCGCCCTTACCGGACTCCACTAGCGGGGATTCGGCCAGCAACAACTACGGCACTTCCAGCCGTGAGTTTGATAGGCCAAGAGCGCCTAGGACCAACGATGGCACATGCTTCTTTTGTAAAAGAGCCGGCCACAGGCGATTCGAATGTCGTTTACGTATTGCCCAAGAACAAGCTGATGCAGCTACAGCAGCTAAGTGTAATTTCGTGAGCAACAATCCTCCCGAAATCGTTTTATCCAAGCATATCCACGAATGGTCCGTGAATGGAAATAAATGTTTGGTGTTGAGAGACACAGGGTCTACTCATGATGTAATTGACCGAACACTTGTACGTCTGGATCAATTCACGGGTGAACACACCCATTGTTCGAACGCTCTTACTGAGCAAACTACCGCTCATGCAATTGCCATGATCGAAGTTCAAACCCCGTATGGGCCTTTAAAAACAGAGGCTTTGGTCTCAGACCACATGGGAAAACATTTCCAAATGCTTTTGGGTATTCCCTCCCAGACTATTCTGGAAGAAAAAGGTTTGAAATCGTTACCCCAGTATTGTAACGCTGTAACCCGTTTACAGACTCGTGTGGACCAACAGCTCCCGATAGTGAAACCAAATTATCGTGAGATCGACTCTGAAAGTGAAAACGACTCAGATTATAATTCTGAACAACGTGTAGTCCTCCCCCCTGAAACTACACAAGGTTTTGTTAGCCCTAAACCTGAGAGTTTAGACGACGCCATTCTTGGCCCCCAAACAGATCAATTCTCTGAGCTGTTACACATTAACAAAACCGAATTTGCTAAGTTGCAATTAAATTGCCCAACTTTACAAACTTGCTGGAAGACTGCCGAGATTCCCATCGAGAAGCAAGATGAGAACAAACAGTTCTTCATCGAAAAAGGGTTGCTTTATCGTAGACCTTTTCGACCTTTAGGTAAGCCGGTAATTAAGAACCAGTTAGTGCTTCCTAAAGAGTGTAGAAGTTTTGTGTTAAGACACTGCTCACGCAAATGCCTGGGCTGGGCATTTAGGCCGGTCCAAAACAAAGGACAGAGTGTTATCCAACTTCTATTGGCCCCACTGTTTCACAGATATTGAAACCTACGTCTTGACTTGTTTGACTTGCCAGAAAAATGGCAAAACAGGGCAAAAATTTGTTGCTCCCATGGTGCTAGTGCCCATGGAAGGTGAGCCCTTCAATAGATACATTGTTGATATTGTTGGACCCATCAGGCCTACTAGTAAGGCCGGTTACAAGTACATATCACTGCTTGACCCCGCAACGAAATTCCCTGAAGCTGTTCCCCTCAAAGAGGCTAACAGTCAAAGTGTTGTTGATGCACTCCTGGTAATTTTTTCCCGGTTAGGGTACCCGAGCGAGCTCCAATCCGACCTCGGCTCATGCTTCATTTCTGAACTCACAACTTTATTTCTTGAAAAATGTGGAATTAAGTGTGTGAACTCTAGTGTGAACCATCCACAGAGTAACAGCGTGGAACGCTTCCACCGTACGCTCAAGGCAGTGCTGCGAGCTGTTTGTCACGAGCATCCCCATGATTAGGAACGATGCCTTCCGGGCGCCATGTTTGCCCTGAGAACTGCTCCACATGAGAGCACCGGCTTTATTCCAGCTGAGTTAGTCTACGGACGTAACCTCAAAGGCCCACTGGAGCTTGTAAAAAGCAAGTGGATCGAGCCAGACGTTCATCCATCCGTCCTGGAGTACATCTTGGACTTGCTTCAAAGATTCAAGTACTCACGGGAACTCTCACTTGAGAATATTGTAAAGAGTCAAGTAAAAAACAAATCTATGACATTAAGGCAGTTGAACGGAAGTTCAAAGTTGGTGATAAGGTCTTAGTACTAAAGCCAGCTAGAGCCAATAAATTAGAGATTTATTGGGATGGCCCTTGCGAAGTCTTGAAACGGTTATCTGATACCAACTACCTCATTAAAAAGTCGTTTGGTTTGCAAAAAGAAACCGTGTATCATGTAAACCTTTTGAAACCCTATCTGCCTAGGGAAGGTGCCAGTAATTTCACTCTCTCTGACGAACGTGATTTATATCACAAGGACCATGTCTGGACAGGCCAGCCTGGTGATGGCCACCTCACTTCTAAAGAAGCCATGTCTCTCTTTAGGAAGATCGGCGATTTAACTGAATCGCAGAAGATTGAACTACTGAATGTCTTTGACAAAGTAGATGGAGTTTTTTCGACTCTGCCAGGTTAAACTGACCTTGTTGTACACGACGCTGAACTTGTTGACTCTCAAGTCAAGCCTTGCAAGTATTATCGCCACGCGAAATACGAGCGAGATCTAATTGTTACAGAGATACAGCGTATGCTCAATCTCGGACTTATTGTTGAAACTGATTCTCCCCACGGCTCTCCTATGATAATTGTTCAAAAGGAAGATGCTAGTCCTCGCCCAGTAGCTGACTACCGCGAGCTCAACAATAACACAGTCACCAAGGATTACCCCATTCCTAATATTGAGGAATGCATCGAACGTGCCGCTAAGTGGAAGTTCATTTCTATATTTGATTTGAATCGTGTATTTTGGCAAGTGCGTTTAACGCCCCAAGCTTCCTTGGCTGCCACTATCACTAATCCCATAGGGAAATTTGCTCCCCTAATGATGAATTTGGGAATGAAGAACGCCCCATTTTGCTTCCAGAAGCTAATGGATAATGTCACTCGTGGCATGGAGGAGTACGTCACCCCTTTTCAGGATGATGCTGTTGGTGCTGAAACATGGCCACAGCATCTCGATAATGTCTTGAATTTTCTCACTGCTGTCAAGAAAGCCGGGCTTACTGTGAATGCAAAGAAGTCGCAGGTTGCTTGCAGCAAAGCCACCTTTTTAGGTCACGAGGTTGGTAATGGATCCCGCACGCCCTCTGAGGTTAAGGTCCTTGCCGTGCAAAAGTTCGCACGCCCCCAAACCAAGAAAGATGTCCGTTCCTTTCCAGGCCTCGTTGGTTATTATCAAAGATATATTAACCACTATTCAGAAATCTGTGCTTGTCTCACAGACTCCTTGAAAAAGGACGCTCCAGATCCCGTTTCGTGGGATGAGTCCAAACAAACTGCGTTTGACTCTTTGAAAACTGCCTTAGTGACGTTTCAGTCCTAAGAGCTCCCGACTTCAGTCAAACTTTTATTTTACAGTGCGACTGTTCCGAGCGTGGCATGGGCTGCGTTTTGTCCCAAGTGTTGGATGAAGACGAACACCCTTGTTTGTACGTTTCACGCAAACTTACAGCTAGGGAGCAGAATTATGGCACGACTGAAAAAGAGTGTGCGTGTTTGATCTGGTCTGTTGCTAAGTTACGGCCTTACATTTATGGGACAAAATTTGTCATCGAATCAGATCATAACCCGTTACATTGGCTCAAGCAAATGTCTGGCAAAAATCCCAGATTGCTTAGGTGGAGCCTTACCCTACAAGACTACGACTATACAGTTCGTTATAAACCTGGAAAGAAACATGTCAATGCCGACACACTTAGCCGGTATTTTGTTTAAACAGTAAAGTTGTTCAAACATTTTGTTTTCAGTAAATGTTGACTGAAAATTAATTTGTGTCTCTATTTTGACATTTTTGGTCTGTTGGAAGCTCATCCTTAAGCAACTTCCAGTTAATCCCTGTTTTGGACTTCTCACCTAAATTCTCACCGTTGGTGGCATCGATACCGACAGTTTAAGGTTAGGCCACTTTAATTAGGAACGGCGCTTCATCCCCCATGCTGGGACAGTGCCCATGCTGTGTTGAATAACGTAAAAAGTCGTCATTAACACCGATTAACCTCAAGCTGAAACTCCACGTACACCAGGGAAACCGGGGGCGTTACAAGCACCTAAGCCATCGTAGCGTCCGCCGTTACAAGACGTTAACGACCATAACATAAGGGTTCACGGTACCTTCCTAAAAACCAGCTTTCATTTCACCGTTTTCATTATTCTAACATAATGTAAACAAAGACCGTCGGGTCAATTAGATTTGCAGAAGCATAGTACTTTATGGAGCGTACATCCCTTTTCTAATGTGAATTCCGATGGGGACGGTTTGATCTATTGGGTGTTCCCTTTTGAAACAAAACTGTAAAACAGGTCTCCTTTTATAAGTCAGCCGAGGCTGTTTGTAAATTAGAGGGCTCTTTTGCGAAATCCCCGTTGCCTAAATAGTTCGTTGATTGCTGGAAGTTAGTATTTAAGACAATTTTCTTTAAATTTAATTTAGCTAGCCTTTTTCCCACCTTGGTGGCAGTGTTACCCGCTATTTATTCACTAGTTAGGTCTTAGATTAGGACTTCAATGCTCCATTCCCTACAACGGGACAGTAGCAGTTGTGCTGTTTAACCGAAAAAGTACTCGAAAGCAACACTGAGTGACAGATAGTAAGATCCAGTTACACCAGGCGACCAGTGATGCTACAAGCACCTACTCCGTCGTAGCATCCGCCGTTACACTACCAGTTCTATAGGCTGTCTGCTATATGTACTCAAATTCACAAAAGCAGGGGTGAGTTTCATTAATGGACAGATTTCTCTCCAAATTTTGTATGGTAGCACATTTGCTTGTGCCCCCATGTCTACTTTAAATGTTACATTTTTAGATCCTATTTGCACTTGCACTTTGGTTCTTAGGCTAGCACTTATATGTGCAATATTCAGTGTACTCATGAAATATGTTTCTTTTCAATGTTCATCTTCCCTTGCAGTGTGCACTGCTCTTACCTGTGTCTCAGTTTTCGAAAGACACATTTTAGCATAATGGTTTTTTTTTCTTGCACTTATTGCATATGGCTCCATATGCTGGGCATTCTTTTGGTTTGTGGTTTCTCCCACACCATTTTCATCGCTGCTTTTCTTGTCTTTCCCAATTTTTACTGTATTTCGCATTAGTGTTAGTGTTTCTATGAAAACTTTTACCTCCTCCACTAGCTTGATGTGTAGTGTTGTGCTTTGCATTTTGCTTCGTAATTGTTTTCCTCGACTCTTCTGGTGGTACAAACAGTTTGGCTTGTTCTCTTGAAATTTCGGCTGCGCGGCAAATTTCGACTGCTTTCTCCAGGGGGAGCGATTGTCCAACTCTTAGCAATTTATCCATCAATGCGGGGCTTCTAACTCCTCCCACCAAAACATCTTTTACGAATTCATTTAATTTCTCTGCATACTCACACGTTTGCACTAATTGCTTCAATTTAGTGACATATTCATCTACTGTCTGTCCCTCTTCTTGTTTTTCTTTCATAAAAATGCAGCGCTCGTATGTCACGTTTCTCTTTGGGATATAGAATTGTTCTCGCTTATAGAGTACAATGTCTAGTGTCTTGTCTGCGTCTGGTAGCGCTGTTCCGTCTGGCTTCAAATACTCAAATGTCAATTCGGTCTCTTGTGCTTCTTCACCGATCACATGCAGTAAACTCGCTATTTTTCTATTTTCACTAGCACTCGTGAAATCCGCTGCATCCACATAATTCGTGAAACGTTTCCTCCATTTCTTCCATGCATCAGCTGGATTTATTCCTGGCTGCAATGGCTTTGGTTGAGCAAACATCGCCATTTTTTTTTCTTATTCTTCTTGTTCACCCGTTTGTTTTTAAGTTCCAAATTTCGTTGCAGATGGCTCGATCGTGATCGCTTATCTGGTTTGTTTACCTTCTTGCACCATGTTGTATTCTTATGCTTATAGATAAGAAGTGGCGGCACAGCTTATAACGGGTTAATAGACGATTTACTGCTTGGTATTAATATATACGTTTACATCGTGCTCGTGCTATATTAGCCTGCGACGCCCAGATACATTTGTGGTTACTTAGCGTTGTACAGACTCACCTACCACTGATCTGTACAACATGTCACTAATACAACAAAATCCAAATACCCGTTTCCATCACGATCCATCAATCCGTTCCAGAATGTAAACGAGCGCCACCGAAAAACGCCTGTTTTTCAAATATTTGAAATTTTTTTCTTGATGCACCCAAATGCCTCGCCGAGGCATATCTGGCCGTTTTTGCAATAATGGTCCGATTCTCACAAACTCTTCGACCTTTAATAGCCTGTCCAAATACAAGACTCTTGGGGAAGCCCAAATCCGGACTATCCACCAGGAAAAACCATAATACTACGTTTGAAGATCACCTCAAACCCACCACATCGCACCTTCATCATGGCCGCCATTATGAAACTGTACTTTTGTATTTGTATTTTATCCTTTTCTTTTTAGGGCAAAAAGCCCGAATACACTAGCTTAGTGCATTTTAGAAGGTACTAAACCTCGATAAGTTTACAGACAACCATTTGAAGTGTGATATTTTTTATTGTGTTTGTCGGCCGCAATCCATATGAAAAATTTCCACAACGATCAATTTTAACTTCCAAATTAATCGTTAAAACGTTCCCAGTTACTTAATGCGTTATAGCATCCTACCAAGCTAGTTTATTTTAACCGCATTTATCCCTTTATAATAATCTTTTACCCCCAGAAACGCTATCATGTGTCCAAAC
>JAHWFP010132972.1:1199-15421 GCA_023313725.1 Lithobius niger
ACACCTAGACCCTGACTGTCAAAGCTTGTCCGTGTTCCTTCTAGGTTATGACTTTTAGATCCTTACTCTAAACATTTAACGTTCCGTTTTTGTTTATTAATTCGTGTTACTTTTAGAATTGCAGCTAAACTGTAAAACAGTGCAGTTGACGGTCAAAGCTGATAGTTTAACACAAGAGACCCTAGGCTAACTCTTACTAATCTGGCTATCGCCAATGGTAACAATAGAAACAAATCCTTTAATCTTCAGTCTATGTCTTGCAGCTGGCGTTTGCTAATTGGTATTGTTGAATAATAACAATGTTTAAAACAATGTAAAACAATCAATCTGGTGGTTTAGAGCTCCGTAACCCCTGAACCACTTGACCAATTAGAAAAGGTCTTATAAAAAGGGCACATCTACAGAGCAATACCTGTAAAATGAGCTAAGAACCAGCTTTATAGGACAAATGGTTTGACCTGTAGAGAGGACAGACGAAAGTATCCCCAGAACAACAACAACAACAAGAAGCAGAACAAGAAGTTGTCTATTTGGCCCCTGTCTGCATCTCGGGTTTGGCTGGACCGAATTTCACAATTTTTGGACTGTAGCTAGGCCTTTACTAGTCAAGGCTAGATTCCAAATTTGGTTTAACTATGTTTACTTTTGACGGAGTTATAAGCTCTCAAAGTTGAGAGTTTAACACAGAGGTCCTAGGTCGACCCTTACTAACACTGGCTATCGCCAGTGTTAATACGTTAAAGCTCACGCACAATGTTTTTTTTTTGGAGTGGTATTGTTGTAGTATAATGATTTTTAATTATCTTTTTTTTTTACAGCTATGCAAATGCTCCCGATGAATATGGCGAAAAATCTACGAATCAATGAAAGCCACTATGCAGGAATTGCATCTGTTCTTTACAACCTGGGGGGAATAGCCACTATTGCAGGCATCAACTACAGTCGACCTCCAGAAGAAGTATTTCGTCAAGTGGGAGATGCCCTTATTCCTATCATAACTACAGGTTTAGCCCTAATTCCTGGAATTGGTCCAATAATAGGGGGAGTTGTTGCTGGGGTATGGGGACTGATATCCCCATTTATTGGCTCCGGTGTTAAGAGTCCAATGGAAGCGATGATTGATGACCTCTATGATAAGGTAGAAAAACTAAACAAAGCCATTGTTGCAACGGCCAAAAAAACAATTGAGATTGTCAGAAAAGAAAGACATGAAAAACTCAAAAAAATTGTGCACAGCGCTATGATGGGAGAAAATATTCGCAATCGTTATATTTGTAAAAAATATGTGCTTGTTTCAAAGCATTTAATTGATGATATAAAAAACAACAGAACCATACCTGAATATCTTCGCACTGAAATCGTTCCTCATATCCACGATTGTGACAATTTTCTTAAGGACACCGTCGAAGGTTTTGTTTACCGTGAATTTGCAGATGTTCTTTGGCTGCCATGCATAGTTACGTCATTATTCAGATGTTCTTTCTTATCAGAAGTAGCAAATTATGGTGTTACTTTAAAAATGGATTCAGCAATGACCAGCATGTTTTGGTTTGAACTCAAAGATGCCATTAAAAAGGCTTTTATATTCTCTGCTTACGGAGTCGAAGAGAGAATTATATCTGTGAAGACTGAAATTGATGAAACACTACCTATTTCATCGCACGAAGGTACGAAATATTATAAGATGAAGCTGAAAGCAAGATCTAGGAAAGTCAACCTAACTGATACTGAGTACGATGCATGTAAACTTCAAGGACAGCTCCTTTACTTCGATCGAGAAATTTATCCATATGGTACACCTACAACTTGCTTGGTTAATAACGCCAATAGCGAAGTCGACGTGGCTAAATATTACGACAAAACGAGAAAAGATGAACGTGTACACCTTCAGGTATTCTATAATACGTACACTGGCAGATTTCGCAGTGGCGATACTACAAGCTACCATAGACTTCTATATTGCATGACTGGGCCCGCAATGGTCATGAATGTACCTATGGGACATATTTCATTTCGCGTCACATATGTTCTAAATAAAGCCTATCAAATGAGAGTTCTATATTTTATAAAAGACAAACCTTCCTCTAATGACAGAACAATGTCTCATACTTTGGTATCTTCTGCCAGAAAAGTAGATGTCAAACAAGAAGAGAACAATTTAGAATTGAAAATAACCAGTGAGACGTCAAAAGACGAAAACCTTCAGGCATTTACGTTTAAGACAGGTTTCCATTCCTTCACTAATGTCACCGAGAGGTTTAGTCCATTGTATGGGGAATCTTATCCATCAGGAGATGGAATTTGGGGTACATTTGTCATACAAAAGACTGCCTCTTTTGTCTTACCGAATGATGGAATAAGAAATGGCAAGGTAAGAGTTGACACTGATGATATCAATGATGTAATTATTTTTGGTATAGAGATTGTGGCCCTCCCCTATACTGAAAAAGATTTTAGTGACTGACATTTTTCTGTAAATTCTTTTTAGCTGTTATTGTTGTTATTGTACCATGTTTGCAAAATATTGGAACTGATTCCCTGAAACTGGTAGCAATAACGCTACTGCATGTATTGGCCATTTCAAATAAATTGCATTAAAATCAACTGTTGAAAATTTGATGTGGTCTATAGGTTTTCAATATATCAACATCTTTCTTGCAGTTGCACTTATGGTTATTAAAACATGAGCTAAATTGTTACTCTGAACTACTAGTTTTATTTATAGAGGTCAAGAGAAATCACTGGTTTGAAACTATCTGACTTATGATTAAATGGCTAATCCCACTGGCAACTCCTGACCTCTACGTATAAGGTAGACTGTCCTATGTGTTTCCCGGTAAAGCTTTGTTTGTCGAGTGTTTCAATTTCAAACAACCAATTTTCCTGCAGATGGTGTTGTTAAGAAGTTTAGCAGGGTACCCATTGTGGTGGTAGTTGAGTTTGACCTGCTTGCGTTTAGAAAAGTCCGATTATGAAAGGAAGATTCCGAAGCATCTTTGTGACCGTGCTAAGTTCAGCAAACTGGAAACCTCTCCTGTTGAAGCATACCAGACCATTATTTCTTCGACACTTAGCAAGGTTGTACGGGTCACAGCAATGGCCCCTACTTTTAAGAACAAGCTCTTGGTGGAGTTTCCGGTGCACCCACACATTTTTGCCACCATCAAACTGCAACCTCCTACAAGGATTGTTGTCAGGAAAATGAATGTGATGATCGGGTGGTTTTTTGTTAGGGACGAAAGACGGATTCAGTTGTGATTGACGATGTAATATGGAAGCGGAGTCAAGGTTGCTTTCGTTGTCAACTTGGTCAGGGTGGCCGACGAAAGATGGTCAGGCAGAGTAGCCAGGAAACGAAAGGAGACCGTTGAATTGGTGCTGGTCTCGACGAAGTACAGCATTTCTTTGCGGGTTGTTGTGATGACGAAAGAGACCGTTTGTGGCTGTTGTCGCTAGATGTCGCTGCAACTCAGTCTTTTGTGTAGTTGCCTTTGACGGAAGTCGTGGCCGATGTCGGAGAACCAGGCCCAGGTTTCCGGTGTACGAAGTCACGAATGGTGCATTCAAATAGGCTAAAATGATGCGTGAAAGTGACTGGCTGATCGCGTGGGACGATAGAGACGATAAGTCGAGCGAAGACTAGCGAAAACGTCTTTAATGGTGAGACCCCAACAATGAAGCATGCTTATATTTTCGCTTGAGTTTGGAATATGTGACTTTCGCGGCACGAAAGTCTTGTTTAAGCGGCCGTCAGGTCCAACGGTGAGGGTGGCGTATGCTGACCGGCTTGGAGCAGCGAAGTCACGATAATGTCGAAGGTTCCATCGGCGGCAGGTAATGTAGACTTGCCAGGTGAAATAGATGGAGCCTGTTATGGGCCGAAGCTCGAGGCGAGGAAAGACACTTCGGTGTGCAGGAGGCTGGCAACATCATCAGAGCAAGCGGCAGACGAATCGGCGGCACGAAGATTGGTCGTCCGGGAAAAGACGTCTGTCTTGGCTTCTTACGTTGTTTTGGGCATTGCTGTTGATCGGCTGGAGACGATCTTCGGTCGAGCAGAGAGCCAAACGAAAGACACTAGTAGATCTTTGAGGTGCGGTAGAGAGGGATCAACGATGCAACGCTGAAAGTTCGCTGGAGGAAAATGAATGCCTGCCTTTCGCGCTAAAGCAATTTTATAGAGGCATTTTATATTTATATAGGCGCATTCGTAGTTGGGTTACGGAATTGTCGGCTACAAGCAACCGAGAAACCTCCAGGGAAATGGAGCATTGCGAGGATTAAATGCAAAAATGCACAGATTATGTATTTTTTCCAGCGGCAACAAGTTATATTAGTATATGGAAATAATATTTATTTCGTATTGTTTGCGTAGACGCTAGCTCTACAATACCGACGAGTCTGGATCATTTTGCTGACAATCACTTTACAGATAATCATTTAAGAGAACGCTCATTTCACACGCACCTGATAGTGAAATGGTTTAGCAAAACCTACGTTTCAGGACGACGTACTGAACACATAGTTGGAGGAAATAAGGGAGGTGTCCCTCATTTCCTCCAACTATGTGGTCGGTAACTGACAATTGATTCCTTGTATTCAAAACACTGGCATCGTTCAGTTATACTATGATTGGGCAAGCACATATAAATCGAGGTCCTCCACTTTTACTGACGCAATAGCAGCTGGCCAACAATGTTAACCAGAACAAGTTGCTACAACAATGCCACTTATCCCACGCCCAAGTTTCGCAACACCTTGCTTAAGTGAACTGTAATTCGGTTTTGTGAGCCTTGCTGTGGTTGCCACATGTCACATATTGCAACATTGCATTCTGGAGCCTCTGTAGCTGTGCCTGACACGCTTTTCTGAAAATTCACGTGCAACACTAACCCTAATGAACTAATTTTAAGGTGCATAAAGAAAATAAACGGCACTAGCTTCTACTTTGAAGACAAGCACAACCCGGAACTGCCCCCATTACCCCCAACCCCCAGAGTTCGTGATATATCCATGCTTCCCCAAATGTTCTTCTCCTCCTCCTAATCCTCCCCCCCCCCTCGACTTTCCCCCTATTTTTGAAACATAAAGACTGGGCTCTATCATTTTAACATCTAAGCACGCATACGTTTAAACTTTTGTTAGAAATTTAACCTGTTGCACAGCAGTTCGTCAGAAGTCGTCTGCAGAGCCACTCGTCAAAAGTAAGGCATTTATAGAAATAAAACATCTTCTGATGGGATGTAAAATCCTCACCAGATAATATTGTCTGGCAACATTTCGTTATTTTGGGGTAGTATTGGGTAAAATTCATTGCCTTTGTGCGAGATTCTAAGTTTCCTTTAACGAGTTCACAATTTCCAGTGAAAGTGCGTCTGGCCTTTGCCCAGTCAAGCTTCAGTTCAAATACTGAATCATAGCGTGAGAAAGTTGGCCCAACATTGGCTATTTGAGTGACAACTTTGACCCTATGTAAGGCTTGACCACGGTCTCCCATGTTAAAGCCGAAATTACGATGCTTAATTTCTCCGCCGTCGGTTAATATTTTCCACTCAAATTAAGTATATAAACTTTGTTGGACTTGGTGAACACGCGCACCAACTTTTATTAATTTCCGATTTGTCACTTCGGAGATCTGGGCTTGAGCTGGAATCGTGTTTCATTTTTGGCTAATGGCGACGGTGGTGGACTTTGGACATGTTTATACAATGGGCTATACAGACTAAAAACCATTTGTCGTAGAACGCTGATTCTTAGATCATTTGAGAGATCTACTTCCGAAGATAAGCCCTTTATAAAAATAGAAATTTCAATTGGTTGTCCCGTTCCGGAGTTACGGGGCCCTGAACGATCCGTTTTATTGTGTGACATTGTTTTAAGCATTGTTTTTATCCAACAATGCCTATCAGCAAACGCCAGACGTAATCTAGACTGAAGCTTCAATGGGTTCAAAGGGTGTAACGAGCGTTAGACTTGAGATTAAGCAAATGCAAACAATGCCGGTGAGCTAACAATTCATCCGCACATGAAGAGGAAGCATTATCCTTATTACGAATTTATTTAAATAATGATTTCATATCACTCTCCCGTGTTAAAGCTTAAATGGCCGATTCCCATTTGGCTTGCCGTCCTACATCTAGACACTCGCTAGTGTGTCGCGCTAAGTTAGGCAACAAACATCACATCAAACATCACGTCAATTCAGTTGTCGAGGTTGTAAACCATTGTAGTGCGATGCGATAGCGTCAGTGTCTTATATCTTGAAGCATAGTTGGGCACATTTCAGGTACTTGGGGAAAAAATAATAATGCGGTACAAAAGCTTAAATTGTGTAGAAATCGAGGGCGCTGACCCATCTGACAAAAATTAACTCGTGTTGGAATGCCAGCTAAGCTGCTTTCAATGCAAAATCTGCCCCTCAATAACGTTGAAAATGTGTTACTACTAGCTAGCTATAGCTAACTAGCATGCTAGCTAGTCCGCTCATCCCGATGTTAAATTCCATAGGGTGATTATTCATCGATTCCGAGATAACGGGAAAGCTTCCAGCTATGAAATTGAACGAATGGGTGCAGTACAATACGAACTGAGTACCTTTTACGGTTTGGAGCCTGGGGGCGTAATGGGGATGGCGTTGGAGGGCGCGTAAGAACGATAATATTGTTATAACCATTGTTAGTATTGTCGGCATCGTCTCTCATTGGACAGCCAAAGTTCGGACAATGACAACGTGTATACTGACGTGCGTGCCTAGACACACACTAGCGTAGCACGATAAATCTAAACAACGTTGCAAAGAAATTGTATTCACGTCTAATTCACGAAAAATAAACCAAGTGTAAAAACAAAGCAAAATAAACAAAGCCAAAAACTGGTAAGGAGGCCACCTAGTTGAGAGTGGTTCGGCCTTTCAAAGAAGTGATATCAACACACCAAAACTTACTAAATAAAACAAATTACAACAAAATTAAAACCAAGCCTAAAACCTATGAAGAGGTGATTAAGTTGAGAATGGTTCGGCCTGTCGGCAAAAGGTAGTAGAAAATTGTTGAAAACCAATTTCTTGTTGATGTGGCAATTTATTACACCTCTGCACGATAGCGGAGTTGAGTAAATACACAATTTAAAAAAAAAGGAGTGATATCATATCAAAAACGAAAACTGGTAAAAGGGTCCGCCAAGTTCCGAAAGGTTCGGCCCTTCAAATGCGTGATATCAACACACCAAAACATTCGCCAACTTAGTCGCACCGAATAATACTTTGGACGTTAAATGAAAACTTGAACATTTCTACCGAAAGTAGCAATGTTCTAGTTTCATTTAACCTTCGAACTATTAGTCGGTGCGATTAACTTAGCGAATGTTTTGGTGTGTTGATATCACGCCTTTGAAGGGCCGAACCGTTCGGAATTTGGAGTCTCCTTTTACCAGTTTTGGTTTTTGATATGATTACAAATAACGGACAAAGCCGCTGATAGAGAGCTGCAGGCAAACCAACTTCCAAAAGAAAGACTTGCAATGAATGAGTGAGCGAAATTCAGTGCATTTTCAACGAGAACTGAAAACCAACTTGGTATGTCAAAGTATCACGAATTAGAAACAAAAACGAGCTCCTTTGATGTTTAAGGTAAGGTTTAACTGAACCGAAGTCAAAACAGCAAAGTAATATAAATAAACTCTCCTGTAAGGTTCCACATACCGCAGTGTACCTGTACTGTTTAGTCCACGTAAAACCTCAGTGCTGTATTCAACCATTAGACACGTAACTAAATAAAAACTATTTCCCAACTTTCAAAATTATTGTAGAAGAATCTACTGTATAATATAGGCTATAACTTGCCTACTTTCAGGGCTAAATTTTTCAGCATTATTCTAGTCAAGTCGTCTCCTTCCGTTCATCCTATTGATACATACACCAGTTTTTTTTTTATTTCCGAACTGCTATTTCTTTTTTATTATCAACATTTCCAAGGTTTCAAAGAGTGACACGAACCCTGAAATATTTAATTTGTATGCCTGTACTTAGCACACTAAAAGTATGGTTTTTATGATTTTTCAGTAAAAAGTACAAACATGTGACTACAGCAGTAAGGTTTCACATGGACTAAACAGTATAGGAACACTACGGTACATGAAACCTTACAGGAAAGTTTGTTTGTATTACTTTGCTGTTTTGACTTCGGTTCAGTTAAACCTTACCTTAAACATCAAACTAGCTCATTTTTGTTTTCTAATTGGCGGAGCGAGCGAGCGAAGCGAGCGAAGTGTAGCCTATAACGGACACCAAATTTCAAAATGTTGGTTGGTTAATTCGTTGGTCTGTTGGTCCGTTGGTCCGTTGGTTGCACTTTTTTAGTCTGGGTGGAGCCCAAACTAAAAGTCGGAATGAAATGAAATTTCGCACAACGCTTTATACCCCCAAAAGTATTGCTGAGCCAAAATTTGACATAAATCGAACAATTATTACTGTAGAAATTTTAAAATTTTCGATTTGTTATTTAACACTCACCATTGTAAATTTGGAGTCTTGAATAGTTAAGGAATTCCGACGAAGCATACACCATGCTAATGGTAGTCAAGTGAACTTTAAAAAACACGGCAAATTAAATTTAGGTAGTTTCTTTCTAGCTAATAATCTTTTTCGACGTAACTCAACGAAATAATAACATTTGATGCCTGTATTTAACCACTACAGTAACAAACGCAACTATAAAAACAAAAGGATTCCATTAACGACACACGTTAGTTTCATTTGAAAAAAGAATGCTTTGAAGATTATTCAATTCAACATGGTAACCAGGCGTCTACACTAGCGTTGGGAATCCCGAATATGAAACCTGAAATCGTCCTATCAAGGCCAAGCGGTATTATAAAATGATATTGACATCAGATGAAACACGAAAGCACGAAACACGAAACAATAATACGCCCGCCTTTCTCAATTCCTGGTTGCCACGGTAACGTGAAGACTCGAAACCAGAACCGTGTTGCATCGCATAAAGGAATAGGCTTAATCTCAAACCACACTTGTAAGCTGCTACTAACGAAAGTAAATCGGAGATAAATATTAGGCCTAAACGCTAAAAAAATAAGCCTAAAACCTAAAACTAGGTCTAAAAGCTAACACATTTTAAACCTAAATTGTGATTTTATTTCATACAGATTATATAATAGAGATCGCTGCTCCAGTCATAGAGTTGGGAAATAATACATTATCTTGCATTGCGTGATAGAGGTGTGCCAGCTCAACATTTTCGTTGGTGGCGGTGTCAAATATTATACCAAAGCAGTATTGTGAACCTTTTGAATCTTTTGACTATTGTTAAAAACTATCGTACTGATGATTGTTTGGCTTGCAGTTAAACGCCTTATTACGTGCTGTTTTATTTTTACTCGCGGCGATGGCCCACGTCTTCAGTGTTGGCTGCGAAAAGGAGGCTACAAATAACTAAACAAAAACTAAATGCTGCAGCAAACGAAAGCTTGTTAACGTAAATTTGAAACCTAACATATAGGCCTTCATTAAAAAAAAGGCTAAAATAAGAAAAAGGACAGCAAAGAGTACGTCACACCAAAAGGCAAACAGCCTAAAAAGCCCATTAAGTATTGCACCCAGATTTTTAAGAATTATTAACAAATGTGGTATCATCATTAAAATAAAAACTAAATATAAGTTTGAAATGAAGATCCGCTCGCTCCGCCTACAATAGGCTCAAAGCCTGTTTCCTAGTAATAATACCTGCCTGTGCTCCCCTGCTTCTCATCAGCACCATCGATCACGCTGATATCACCATCCTCAACAGCATAACACAAGAATAACATGTTCAACTCATCCACTGTCGAGATGTGGCACCTAGTTGAGTATAATTGTTAACTAAATGCACCACCTAGCTAACGGATTTACAGTTACTACTCCGTAACTGAGCAGTAACTTTTTATTTGGTCTTCTTTGGTCAAATAAAAAAAATCAACACAAGCAATGCAAAGTGAATAAATTACGTTAGGAAAGGCTCGGTAAAAAACAACCTAGTTACTTCCATTAAACTAACCATTACAGATTCCTATGCAAAGTTGGTTCACAACAAAAATGTTTTATTTATCTTTATTGGGGTGTTAATGTTTGACTTTACCTCGTCGTTAGTAGGGTAAGAATACGATATTACGTTACACACCCCCCACTTCCGGTCACCTGATAAAAGTGGGGGTAATGATGCACTTCTGATCGCCTGATGAAAAGTGGGGACGCCTCTTCCATTTTTCGTCAATCTGGAGGAAGGTGGAAAAGTGCTTTTTTACTATCAGTTTTCCGGTTTTCGTCGATCTGAAGGAGGGTGGGAAAGTGCTCTTTGCTTCCTCCTATGATGTCACTTCCGGTCATGTGATCAGAGTGGGGGTAATGATGCACTTCCGGTCATATGAAAAGTGGGGACGTCAGTTCCGGTTTTTCGGTAATCTGGAGGAGGGTGCCTTTTGTTACCTTTATTCGTTTTTTTTATCAGTCTGGAGGAGGGTGGGAAAGTGCTTTTGCGATCGTCTATGACGTCACTTCTGATCACGTGATCAAAATGGGGTAATGACGTCAATTCCGGTCATGTGATGAAAGTGGGGGCGTTACTTCCGGTTTTCATCAATGTGAAGAAGGGTGGCTTTTGCTACCTTTTTTTTGTGTTCGTTGATGTGGAGGATGGTGAAAAAGTGTCTTTTGTTACTTTTTTTGTGGAGCTTATGGTGGATGGAGCTTATGACATCACTTCCTGTTATGACATCACTTCCTGTATGACATCACTTCCTGTTATGACATCACTTCCTGTATGTCATCACTTCCTGTTATGACATAACTTCCTATTATGACATCACTTCCTGTTATGACATCACTTTCTGTTATGGCATCACTTCCTGTTATGATACCACTTCCGGTTATGACGTCACTTCCTGTTATGAACTTACTTCCTGTTATGACGTCACTTCCTGTTATGACGTCACTTCCGGTTATGATATCACTTCCTGTTATGACAACGCTTCCTGTATGATATCACTTCCTGTTATGACACTTCCTGTTCGAGGAGGGTCCTATATAAGGCGAGATCCGAAGACGAAAATTCAATCCAAATGCAGTTCTGGACTCGAACACACGGCCTCCCAACCATTGTGCAGTTGGGCAGGGCAACATGCAACATATCATATATGCAACTCCACGCTAATGTCATATGAGCAACTTCACGATAATATCACATGAGCAACATCACACTAATTCCGTATGAGCAACGTCATGCTAATGCTCTTCTGATATGGCTCATATAGCCCTGCCCAACTGCGTCAAGGCTGGGAGGCTGTCTTTCAAAGGTCAGAACTGCATCTGGACTGAATTTTTTTTCGTTGGATCTCTCCTTATAGAATAGGGAAAATATTACCCATGATCCGTCACATCGAAGAAGTTGGCATGGTAAAAAAAAAATTTGGTATGGTTTCAAAAATTAAAAAGTTGGCACAGTTTTAGAGGAGGACCAATGAGCAGAGCGTGACAAGTAGTATTAGCCGGTACTGCTGCTCTAAACTTCAGTTTGACTTGTACATCCACGATTCCCGATTGAAGCCATTCGACACCACGAGAGGATAGGCTTTATTGATCTGAAGCAAGTCGATACTCGAGTCATTGGTGTTGTAGCACAGCTGCCTAAATTGCTGCGCCGTTCTGTACAAGCTGACGTACTCTCCAGTGGCAAAATTGGTATTTAAATCGAGAAACGGATATCTTTCTGAATTTAGAGTCACGTGAGCATCTTGTAGACTGCAGTGATCGAACGAACACGCCAGGATTTTTAACTAAAGAGTCCTGTCTGTTAGTTTGAAAAGCTAGAACTATCCACCTAGGTTTTTCGACAGCGGAAGTAATCAGAACGCGCCAGGTGAAGCTGGTATTTTGAGGGAGCACGCAGCTATCGTAATGCCAGTGTCTAAATCCTAAATCCACTGTCGCTCCGTGGTCGATGAGATTGTAGAGTTTAAGTTTCTGCTCGTCCGAGGCAGTGACATGTGGAACGATCCAGCTGATGCTATTTAGAACGACTTTGCCATTGGCCGCTACCGCTGCTTTGAAGATGGCGTTAGTGTCACTCGCTCGCATGAATGTGAGCACGTGTTTAGTTTCGTAGATTAGCTTATCCTGATTTTCGAAAAATCCCATGATGTGTTTCAGAGGGATGGCGAATGTAAAGCTTCCCTGGGAGTTGTTTCAACGATGATGGACGCGTACCGCCGTTTGTATCCCAAGTTGTCTGTTAGTCCAGCAGCGACTGAAGCCGCACTATCCAGTGCCCAGCACTGACCGAGCAAAGCCCGTTGCTCGGCCGAACCGTAAGTGAGTAGTCCCTTCATCAGAGTACCGAACCCTAGATAATTTAACTCGTCGACTTGTTTATCACCGAGATGGTATTTGATATTAGAAAACAGGAACATGGGGGCATTATTAATCAATGCGGCGGCTACTTCAGCGTCGGCATAAGCCGAGTCATCGTCCTTCAGCAACCTCCCTTTAATCAGGAGGTAACTGTTGGTTGGCAACGTGTAGAAATAAATCTTGGTTTTCTACGTGTATGCGGATTTCTGAATTTCCGTTGTTGAGATTAGTGCCAATGATAGGATTGTATTCGTGATAGGTGTAAGATTCGACGGAGGAATCATACACCAAAGGTTCGTTGATTTTTAAGTAATCTTCTACTACGCTCATTTTGTGGGTGTTGTTATAAATTTGACGAAAGCTTTGTTTTTAGATGTTAAACCGTTTGTTTTTTTTATTATTAGAATTAAGAAAGAGTTCTTTCCCTTTTTTTCTAAACACGATCATTTTATCCTTTTTTTAGATCTCAAATGAAGTTGCACCGTTAGAGTTTTTCCGTTTAAATCCAATGGTTCGTTAGTCTGAGACGTCCGCCAAACTCTTATATTTCTGGAAGATAAATTAAATTATGAGGGGACTCTATGATTTTGAAACCGGGAGGGGAATTGGGATAAAAAGAATATAAAGTGGGCTGAGTGTCGTTGTTTAGGTAAGAATTGCCAATTATATCGACGTGTACGAAAATTGTGTTGATACTCTAATGTCGACGGTGTTTTGACTTTCTCGACTTTTCACGTAGTTGCCTAAGTCAAATCCCAAGACTGGAGCCAAACTCTTATCACCCGTATATAAAGGATATTCCGTAGTTCGGATCGGTAATTATCAAGTCGGTTCTTAAAGTGTTTAGATTCGGAAGAATCGCAATAGCATCCTCGTTGTGACCATTCGCATCTATCGCCGATTTGAGAAATTTATTCAAATCCTCTATTTCGTAAGCACCCGGAGTAACTAGCACTTTCTGCCAGGAGACGCCAGCATCGGTTGTTTACTTGATTTCGTTATTTTTTGAGGTAATGTTGTGTATGCTATTATAAGTGTCTAAATTAAGCAGAGCCAATTCGTAACTTTTTTCAGAGTCTGTATGAATCGGTGTGTTTAGACTAATTCTCAAATCAGAATCTTTTCCGGTGAGAATAATTGAACAGGAATCCATGATTATGCTTTTTTTTAAAAAAGTGATGTACATTGAAAGATTTGAATTCTGAAAGTGCCAACCAATTAATCCTAGCTATTGATGAAAACGAAAAACAAAGTAGCAAAAGGCACTTTCCCAACCTCCTCCAGATTGATGAAAACGGGAAAAAGTAGCAAAAGGTGCGTTCCCACCCTCCACGGAAAAAAGGTAGTAAAAGGCACTTTCCCACCATCCTCCACATCAACGAAAACAGAAAAAGGTAGAAAAAGGCATCCTCCAGATTGATGAAAAACCAGAAATGACATCCCCACTTTCATCACGTGACTGGAAAAGACGTCATTACCCCCCATTTTGATCACGTGATCGGAAGTGACGTCATAGAAGATAGCAAAAGCACTTTCCCATCCTCCTGCAGTTTGACAAAAAAACGAAAAAAGGTAGCAAAAGGCACCCACCTCCAGATTGACGAAAAACCGGAAGTGACGTCATTACCCCCATTTTGATCACATGACCGGAAGTGACATCATAGGAGGAAGCAAAAAGTACTTTCCCACTCTCCTCCAGATCGACGAAAACCGGAAAACTGATGGTAAAAAAGCACTTTTCCACCCTCCTCCAGATTGACGAAAAATGGAAGAGACGTCCCCACTTTTCATCAGGCGATCGGAAGTGCATCATCACCCCCACTTT
>JAHWFP010132976.1:1905-12305 GCA_023313725.1 Lithobius niger
AGAGTTTTCATCAAGTGGGATGTACCCTATCTGGTTTTGTGCTGTAGCAGTTCTACGGGAATTGACGCCTGCAGCATCCAGTTGTGAACAGGGAAGCAGTGGGTGACTTTATTGTTCCTGCATGCAACCACGGGTCAGTCGAATGTAACTTGGTATTCGTGGCTAAGGTAGTTCCCTGCGCCATGTGTGATAGCAGGAGGTCTTAATGCGCACCACTTCGAGTGGGGCTCACGCTGCTGTGACTTACTGGGTTGGCAGGGTGGAAGTTCGTTGGCAGGGTGGAAGTCTACAAGAGTCTGTCTTAAACCTCTCCATATGTTCACTAGCATTTGCTGACAGGTACTGGGTTTGTTGTCTCAGACGACCTTCCTGGTAGTGACCATTTAACAAATGTTCTGTGCCTGCGAGCAAGACCAGATAAGTGGCTTGGGCATGAGGACTAGGCCACTGGCAGACAATGGTCAGTTCGATGTCTGGGTTAATAGCTTGGTTCCGTGAAGTAACACGAGTAGGTGTAGTGCTCTCTACAGTGCTAAAGATAAACCAGTATGGTGGATTAAGAAGTGTACTGCTACTGCGAAAGACAGACGGCAAGCTTACAGGCTGTGGCGGCGGTCACCCTCCACCGTCACTTGGCTGGTTTACAAATGCCATAGCGCAGGAGTCGACTTTTATTCTGCATGTGGAAAAGGTACAGTATGGCGCCCGGTTGTGTAAGAAGATTGCAGTGGCTGGCTACATGGCTTCACTCTGGAGGGCTTTGCGTCCCCAAGACTAGAAGATCCGGACAGCCTGATTTTCAGCCTGGACAGGAGAATCCTTCGTGGTGAGTGCCTTCAGCTCGCACTTTGCTGAAGTTTATGCCAACCCTCGAGGAGGTTCGCCTCCTCAGCCACGGTGGCAGGCAGTGTGCTCTACTCACACAGACTTGTCTTTCTATCTGGCTGAACCCACGGTAGCTTTGCCGAAGTGCAAATCAAGGAGTGCAGATGGAATTGATAGCCGCTTGTACGATTTTTTGTTCACTCTGGGTCAGGACAGTTTGTGTGAGCTGCTAGCATTTGTTCGGAATATCCTTGATTTTGGCACTGTTCCACCTTCATGGCTTTTCACTGTACTGATGCCAGTTTGCAAGTGTGGTTGTTTGTGCTGGGACCTGGTGAATTATCGGCCAGTTGCCTTGCTGTTGTGTGTTTGGAAGGTGTATGAGTGTATGCATATTCGTTGCCTAAACTGGCACCTGGAGCATACTGAGAGTTTTTCAAGCGTTCAGTTTGGCTACAGGGAAAATAGAAAGCGCCCAGAATGCGATTTTCTTTGCTGTCTAGTGTACGGGAAGCCTGGGCCTGTGGCAACCTGGTTGTTGTTGTGTTTTTGGACTTTAAAGCAGCATTTGAAACAGTTAGAGTTGAATGAATCCAACCGGCTCTGGCTGACGTAGGTGTGGGCTCGAAGCTGTCTCTAGCTATTCTTGCCTTGCTTGCTCACCATCCGTTTGTAACCAAGGCAGGTGGTTGTTGGTCTTCACAGACTAAATCGGACAGGAGCCTTCCTCAGGGCAGTTGTCTCAGTACAGTTCTGTTTGTGATAGTGATTGATGCTGTCTTGGTTGAGATGCAGCATACCACAAATGTAGTCTGCTATGCTGATGACATTGCATTGTGGTTCGTGGGGAGCAGACAAAGTGGTGTATACAGTGAGCCACATTCAGGCCGCCATAGGCGTCATCGTTGCTCGTCTCGCAACTCGTGGTCTTCCGCTGTTCCCAGCCAAGACTGAGCTTGTTGTGTTTTCGCACTATGCTGCTGTTCATGCTACCTCCATCTGTGTGAGGGTAGGCGAGGCGTTAGTCGGGTACTCTTCTGAAGTCGAGTACCTAGGTGTTGTCTTGGATGGTGGTCTGTCGTGGACCACTGAAGTGTGACTCTTGAAGGAAAGGGTGGCAAGTCTCCTGCTTGTTCTCCGGGTTTTGGCACGCTGTCAGTCCGTTCAGAGGAATGCACTTCTTGGAGTCTGTTGGGCCATTGTTCGTTCGAAAGTGGAGTATCATCTCCCATTCCTTGCACCAGTGATACAGTCTCACCAGTATGATGTCTCATCCGCAACCTACAGGTGAGTGTGAATGACTGTCTGCAGACAGTGACAGGTTGTCTGATCGAAGCTGCCAGGGTGGAGGCAGGTGAACCACCGCTGTGGCTTCAGGCCAATGAGCTCCTAGTGGCTCGGTGTCTGTGTATCCTAAGCCGTGGACCGCGAGGTCTAGTTGTAGCCATCACTGCTGACTGCGGTAGGGTCATCAGCAAGAAGGTGCGTTGCTGATATCAAATCCGACTCTTCAACCACTGACTGCTGTTGCCTCTGTTTGCCTGCCGTGCCCATGGCGGTGGTGTGTTTTCCTTGACTGTGTCTTTGATTTGCACGGCACGGAGGTGCCGTCTTATCTGATGTGTCTTTTATTCCTGGTGCTATGGTTGGCGGAGTGGGTTCCCTCACTTAAGCTGACTGTTGCCCGGTCATTGTCTCATGTGTTCTCTAGCTTTACTTGTTAGTTGGCAGCGTTCTCAGTAGCACTCGACGTTGCGGCCAATCTTCACCTCCCTTCATATACTGTCTTCACTGACTCCAAATCCTGTCTAGCGGTGCTGCGTCACTCTCTAACAGACATGGAGATGATCTTTTAAGTTTGTTGGAAGCTTTGGCTTGTGGTTCAGGTGTCTGACATTAGCGTTGAGTGGGTTCAGGGACACAGTTGTTGCCCGGGCAATAAGGAGGCTGATGCGATTGTGCGAGGCGCAGTGGTTGCTGCTCAGTGCGAGGTGCACTTGGTTAAGTCAATGAGGTAGCAGCATGTTTTTCTTTATACGTGGATTTGATTCAGGAACAGTGGAACAGGGAGTGGAGCAGTACTGTGACGGATCGTGCTCTTTATCACATCCACCTTGTTGCTTCTGAGAGTCGCGCTTAATGGTCTTCAGGCCAGGGCTGCTCGATTTGTGTCGGTCATTCTCTTTTGGCAGGGCACAAACACCGGTTAGGGTGGGCGACCTCGCCTGTCTGTGTAAGATGTGGTGTTGAAGAGGCCGTGTGGGAATCGCACATAGTAATCCCACATAGTAATATTTTGAAGGTTAAATGAACAATTTGGAAATTACTAACTGCGCAATTTCAAGTTTTTGATTCAACGTTTGAAGTCTTATTCGGTGGGGTAAACTTATTAAAAGAGATTGACGTTTGATATCTCAACTGCACAGGGCCGAAGAGCTTAGTGGTAATCCTTGAAAAGGTTTATTTTGCTTTTTTTCTTATTAGCCATTACAAGATGAAATGCCGAAAATTCAGTTTTATGGTCCATTTTTGTTCTTTTGGCTTTAGTTGGTTTCCATTAGTAGGTTTACATGTGTCTTAGTATTTCTCGAGAAGTGCACCAAACTAGCAGTATTTCCTAGTGAAAAACCCAGCAACACTTCATTCGTGCTGTTGTTGTCGTGCTGCTTAATCACGTCTTCGTGTTCACTGTAGTAAAACAGATATGTGGTTTGACTGTCCGAACCACGCTGTGTTAAAGCCATCAGTGCTGGCTCGCTATGGCTTTCGGGGAGATCTACCGCGCGTTCTTGGGGTGCCGCCTCCGTCCGATTGCCGCGTATTGCAGGGCATCTGGGAAATCAGTTTAGGAATTCTGCTAGGAGTTGTAAATTCGGTTGGGAATCACTTTATGCAATCTATGGGATTTTATGAGGTGTAAGTGAATTCTGTGGGTGTTTTGTGGGTATTGCTAGGTTAAGATAAGTTCAGTCCTGTTTTTTCTTGTCAGTGTATCAGAGTGCATGGCTTTGGGCTACTATACTCCACGATAAGCCTGTTGTTCATTGTTATATTAAAAAAGTTTGGGTTCGTGCTCCCTAAAAATAAACAATAAACAACAACAACAACAAAACAAACCTAGCACTTATTATGTGAAGGCAAACCAAGCAGTGCTACATAAAAATACAAACAAACGTTTCGAAAATTATCAATTTTCGTCTTCAGGTTAGCAATAAAATTAAAGCATGGCAAAAGCCACTAAGTCAACCTATATTAAAAGCATAAAACAGATATTTAAAACGGATAAAACCACCAATTTCTCCCCTCAAAACAGGCAGAAATGGCAGCCGAAATGCAACGACCCACCTGCTCCGTTGGATGCCACGTCGCAAGGCAAGGTTTATGCAAATCGGGGTCACGTGTTTCAAAGTTGTGATGCATTCGTTATGTTGGTTTTACAATATATCTGGCAAAAGAGTCGAGTTTAAGTGATTTAATTACAGGAAAATATTCTTTTAGAAATTTATTATTTGGCATTAAGTGGTTATCTACACTGTACAGGTGGTGTATGTGTATGGATGACCAGCGTTTCTAGATTTATTCTTGCCCTGGTGTATTTTTCTCGAAACAATATTTGGACCTTGTCCAAGTCGGGGGTGTGGCCTGTTACGTATTTGTCTGCCATCAGCGTCACACTAATACGTGTAAAAGAATCTCCAGCACCCAAAAAACAAGCTGTAGCTTCTTTTACACGTATTAGTGCGACGCTGATGGCTTACATGTCATTTTCTAATATCTGTTCCTTTAGGGCTTTAAGTTTTTTAAGGCTTACATCCGTATTTTATACGCTTAAGCGTTTTTTAATACTAATATCCCTTATTTTTTTCTTGTTTTAGCAAGAACAACACAGAAAAGAACACTGAAATCACTTTAAAATAACTGTTATAAGAGAGTCTTTTCCATGGCTGATTCGTTTTATACTACTAAGAGTGACTTTTGCACCCAATATCATGTTTTTAGCTTGATCTATAAGAATTTGTTGCCCAAACCCCTGGGATGCATCACGAGAAGGTTCTGGGGTGGGAGGGGGGTTGCACTGATGGCACTTTGGATATTTCATTGGGGTCCATGGCTGGTTCGATTTTTACTGTTAAGAAAGACTTGTGTACCTAATTTATGTTTTCTGCAAAATTTCTACAAAAATTTTTTACTCCACTTACTGATTTCTGCTCAGTGCTCTACAATAATAATTGCTCTGCCGACGAGAATACTGCAGTCACATCAAAATCGGGTTCAAAAGGCCCTGGTCGGTGTTAATACCTACATTTTAAGCTACACAAATTGAAAATCGGTTCATTGGTTCGATCTCTAGGTGGGAGCAAAAGTTTTAGCCCATTTGGCTTTCCGTGTCAAGAATATTGTAGTTACGTTAAAATAGCCTGCGAAAGGCCCTAGGCCTTGTCCATACCTATGTTTTAAGCTATAGAACTTGAAAATCGGTTCTGTGGTTCGATCTCCAGGTGAGGATAAAGAGTCCCAACAACAACAACAACAACAACAACAACAACAACAACAACAAGAAATGGCCATGCTGTGGACGCCGAATGGTTTGATTGTTGTCATTAAAATTTGTAATGTGGTGAAATAGTTACGACACTACCGAATTTCGTTGGTCTATGTCAATTCTGAGCGAGACTATAGGAGTTCAAAGTTTGACTTTAACATGGAAGTTCATGCTGAGGCTAACAAAAAATTACTATAAAAATACCTACAAAAAATATGACCTACACAAGCAAGATAGGCTGAGGAAGAAAACATAGAGATTTAAAATACCGAAATGAAATAACACGTACGGAAAGAAATAAGGATTATTACGTGCCTTTCATTTTCAATAATTTACCAAAGCAAATGTTATTGTTTGAAAACCTTGAAAAACTTAAAAGAAATTAAAAAGATATGTTATGTAGTATTTAATTAACTAACAAACTGAATTTAAAAGTGTTGTAACTAACAATAAATACAATGTTGCACAATTCCAATATGTATATTATTTAAGTCCTAATTTATAATGTACACATTTAAGATTGTAAACTAATATATATATATATTGTAGACTCACACAAGTTTTTAAGTAAACTTCGAGTCATTTCTGCAATAAATTCATTCATTCATTATTAATCGAACAAACACAAAGCATTGCAAGAAGTGAAAAAAAACAATTCGAAATGACAAAAGACAAAGACCGAGCCATAGCAAAAATAGAAAAAACTCGAGCTGAGTTGAAAAAAGATAATGAGAAAATACTGGAAAGAATGAAGTTCATGGAAGAAAAATACGAAGAAACGAAAAAAAGAAATAAAGAAATAAAACTAGCAAATATAGAATTATCAAAAAGACTAGAAAGAAATTGAAGAAAAAATAAGGATGCTTGACAAAGAAGAAAATAACAGTGCAGCAGAAATAAAAACAACATTAAAAGAGCTACAAGAAAATCAGAATGAAGCAGAACAATACTCAAGAAACAAAAATATAGAAATATATGGAGTTGAGAGCATACAAAATGAAAATTTACTACAAACAGTACAAGGATTGGCTGACGCCCTGCAGATAAGCAGATTTGAAGACTGGTACATCGACAAGATGCGTAGACTCCCTACAAAAACCAGAAATAGACCAGAATCCATACTAATTGAGTTCAAGTACACCTGGCTAGAGGGAAAAAAGGAAGGCTAACAAGCAAAGATAATTTTGAAAGAGGGAGTAACACCAAAATATACATAAACGAGCACGTCACTCAGTTTTACAAGAGTTTATTATGGAAAACTAAACAAGAAACAAAAGAGCACTTAAAATTTATTTGGTTTGAAGAAGGAAAAATACACCTAAGAAAGAGCGAAACAGAAGAACAAGTTTACACAATAAAAAGTGAAGAAGACTTGGAAAAGCATAAAAAAACAAGATAACAGCAGAAGAAAACTCTTCAAACACAAATGGATTTGGAAAGTGAAAGTGAAAACACGGTGTACAAAGACTTCAGGAAATTACAGGATGATTGTTCAGTGATGCAAATTCTATTAAATGCATATATGTAAATCTAAGAAATTGCAGAAAAAACTGGGACAAACTTCAGATTGACATGATGATCAGTGGTGTAGAGTGAGACGTTCTTGCATTAGCAGAAATTAACATAAAGGAAAATGAATTAACAAATTATTTTTTAAACTATTGGGAAGCGTGTGTGTGGTCACAAAAGCCCGAAAACTACTGGCCTTAATAACCAAGCAGCACGACCAAGGCTCGTATATTCCCCTACTAAGTCACGTAGCCTACAAAATCTTTTTTTAATCCTATCGGCAAACTTCTCCCCCCCCCCCCACCTCTCTCTCTCTGCTCTTCCCCGATCTCTGTCTATTCTGCCTCCGTTAGGATACGCTAGTACCTTCCATGGTTAGGGGCAAGGTGGCCTGATGGTTAACATGACCGTCTCCAGCGCCAGAGGTCCCGGGTTAGAATCCGGCCTCAGCCACCCTTGGCATTTTCGGGCAGCAGAGAAGGGCCCTGTGATGTCTCGTGCTCATGTCGATTGTGGCATGTAAAAGAACCTAGGATTTCGGATAGGATTTACCTAGTAAAATTGACCCTCTCTCCTTCTGGCGCCATGGCTAACGCTGGATGCGCGTCAAAAATGGTACCTTCCATGGTACCTTCTACACCTGCGTCCCTCCGTCTTCTCCCCCTTCCCCAACAATCATGGGTCACAAATCTTCCAGCCCTGAGCAATCTTTTGTGGAAATGGAAAGACACTGGGGGGCGGGGATATAACTATGCCGAATTAATTACAATTAAGCGTCACTACGCGAAAAACGTTTCACCACCACATCACAGTACAATCTCTTCGCCACCAGATTACAGCAGGAGGAGGAATGAATTAACAAATTATTTTTTTTTAATGGCTATAACAGTGTGCAGGAAAAATCAAAGTGCAGGAGGAATCATGATTTGTGTGAAAAATGACAGATTCAGTAATGTAAACTGCACCTTCATAAAAATAGGTGTAAATGATGCAGTCGATATGTTATTTAATAGATATAACGAGCAATACAATTTAATACTTGGCTATAGACAACCTTATCAAGTCGGGTAGGTAACATTGAAGAAATGAAATGAAAAATCTAAAAAAAAAGAAGATAAAAAGGAAATAAATACAATCTTCTTAGGAGACTTTAACACGCTAAAATAAAACAAGATGAAAGCGGAAAAAAAGATATACAAAAATTTGAAATTTTTAAAAGCTTTTTTGGGAGATGAGCAAAAAATAACCACACCGACAAGAGAGGCAATAAGAAACAACAAATTAACAAAATCTTGCTTGGACTTACTATTCACAAGGCTAAACAAAACTGAATGCAAATGTGCTATACCCACACAGCACAAAGACATCCTATGGATATCTAATGGATGTCATCCATGGATATAAGGGATATCTCTAAGATATCCATTTACATCCCATGGATATCTACTGGATATCCAAATGTCCCAGTCCTGGACATTATGTAGCACATCCATAGGATATCCGTCTGACGTCAGCTGGAGATCGTGAGCATATCCACTGGATATCTTGAATCGTCCATTAAAAATCATATCCGTAAGATATCCATGTACGTCGTTTAGAGCTCACTAGGATATCCATTGGATCTACATGAATTACTCAGCACATCCATAGGATATCCACCTGACGTTGGCTGGAGATCCTGAGGATATCCACAGGATATCTTGAATCGCCCATTAAAAAACATATCCGTAAGATATCCATGGACGTAATTTAGAGCTTACGAGGATATCCATTGGATGTACAAGAATTACTCTTTAAAAATCACATCCATGAGATATCCGTGGACGTCCTTCATAGGTGGCTGGGATATCCTCTAGATATCGGTAATTGCCCTTAAAAAATATATCCATAGGACATCCATGGACGTCGTTTAGAGGTTGTTGGAATATCCACTGGATATCTTGAATAGCCCATTTAAAAACATATCCGTAAGACATCCATGGACGTCATTTAGATCTTACAAGGATATCCATTGGATGTAAGGAATTTCTCTTTAAAAATCACATCCATAACATATCGGTGGACGTCTTTCAGAGGTGGTTGGGGTATTCACTAGACATTGGGAATAGCCTATTAAAAAAACATATCTGTAGGACATCCATGGATGTCGTTTAGAGGTTGCAAGGATATATCCATTGGATGTATTGGCATTACTCTTTGAAATTCACATCCACAGGATATCCATAGACGTCGTTGAGAGGTGTCTGGAATCCCCAATAGACATCTGGAATCGCCCATAAAAAAAAAAACATACCCATAAGATACCCATGGTCGTCGTTTAGAGCTGGCTGCAATGGTGAGGGTACTGATTTGCTGTATTGAAATAACTATACAAGTGGCCCATAAAAACACTCAACACCTAAATGTTTTTTTTTTCTTTTCCACTTTCAACAATTGAGAACGTGAACCAATTTTCTAGCCTAAAAAATGGAATTAAAAATACTAAAAACTGGGTCATTATGTTGAATATGTACGAGTATTTGAATTGTCGTTCCACAAATTTCGTTGTATTATAAATATAATTGGGACTTACAACACAGCAGACACAGGGTTCGCACAAGAACACATTCAAAAAATAAAGTACTTTAAAATGCTTTTTCAAAACCAACATAATTTTCCAAGGACCTGTATTAATCAAGACTTACCGAAACGGCAGTGAAATGTTCTAGTTTTATTGGTGCGCATAATGGGAAAAAAGCATCGGAAAAAAAGCAACAGTCAAATAAGCCCGAAGAACAAAGTTTTTTTTCTACATTGGCTTGAATTTCACCAGCTATGTTTTTTCCCTTTAGCTTTTCTACATAGGTTATTAAAACTATTGTAGGATAAAAAACCTAACAAACAATTGATGAAAATCTGTGGACTGAGGAATAAAATTTAAAAAGTAAGCTCAACAACCTTTTACAACATCTTGTCTGAACCCTGCAGCCACAAGATACTTATTTAATTTTTAGTGGCACAATATGGATGGATTACATGTTCAAAACTGCCTACTTTACTGTGAAATGTTTCAACTGACCATACATTTTAGCTACGCACAGAGCAAAGGAATACAAGGGGGTGGAGTCGTGTTCACAATGTAATATTTTAACTATATCATTGGACGTCGTCGACCTGCATTCTGTGGCTTGCCCAGAAGCAGAACTTTTTGAAAATGTCTGCGACATTTCAATGGAAAGGCCTCATCGAGATTGTGAAAATGGTATTGGAATGTCAAAATCGGTCAAAAGCCAATCGGTTAAAGCCAAGAAGAAACAAGTATTTACAAAAAAAACCACTTTATTACAAAATGGCACAATGAAAAACTTACATTACATGTATGAAAAATAAAATAAAATTATCTTAAACTTTACAAAAGCCGTAATAAATGAAAGAGCAATAATTTCTTCAACATCAGCCTTTTCATTCCGAAGGGCTTCTGCATCAGTGTCTGCATGCCATGGGTGTGTTTTTCACCTAAGAAACAAAATGGCAAATTTCAAAT